>JAFBJS010001374.1:34109-73721 GCA_016785265.1 Paraplagusia blochii | reverse complement strand
TCGGGGGAGAGATCCTGCCTCAAGTGGAGAAGTTTAAGTATCTTGGAGTCGTGTTCACGAGTGAGGGAAGGATGGAACGGGAGATTGACAGGCGGATTGGAGCAGCGACCGCAGTAATGCGCTCGCTGCATCGATCCGTCGTGGTGAAGAAGGAGCTAAGCCGAAAGGCGAAGCTCTCAATTTACCGGTCAATCTACGTTCCTACTCTCACCTATGGCCATGAACTTTGGGTCATGACCGAAAGAACGCGATCCCGGATACAAGCGGCGGAAATGAGCTTTCTTCGCAGGGTGGTAGGGCGCTCCCTTAGAGATAAGGTGAGGAGCTCTGTCACATGGGAGGAGCTCAGAGTAGAGCCATTGCTTCTCCATATCGAAAGGAGTCAGCTGAGGTGGCTTGGGCATCTGCATCAGATGCCCCCTGGACGCCTCCCACGGGAGGTGTTTGGGTCATGTCCCACTGGGAGGAGACCCAGAGGAAGACCTAGGACACGCTGGAGTGACTATGTCGCCTGGCTGGCCTGGGAACGCCTTGGGACCCCCCCAGACGAGCTTGAGGAAGTGTCTAGGGAGAGGGAAGTTTGGGCGTCCCTCCTCCGAATGTTGCCCCCGCGACCCGGCTCCGGACAAGCGGATGAGAATGAATGAATGAATTAATTAAACATATCTAAAAGTGGTAACATCAGCCTGTGTTTGTATAATTTATAAACTTCAATGGGTATCCCATCAGGTCGCGGAGTTTTCCCTCCTTTAATAACATTAATGGCCAAAGATATTTCCATTAAGGTTATATCTCTTTCTAATTCTCCTTTATTTATTTCCGATATCCTGGAAATCTGAAAATTGTCCTAATAGTTATGTAATTTAGATGAATTTGAGCCTATCTCAGAGTTGTACAGTTTTTCGTAAAATATCTTAAAGGTTTCATTTATTTTAACTGGGTCCACAATATTTTCATTATTGCTATCTAGAAGTGAAGTGATAAGTTTCTCGTTCTGCAGTTTTTGATGCGCCATGCCAATACTTTGCCAGGTTTTTCACCTTGCTCGTAAAATGTTTAAGTCGTAGTAAACTTGACATTGCTTTTGTAGCAGATATTTCATTATGTTGTGTTCTCAACAGGAGTAATTCTTGGTGGGTTTCTTTTGAGCCTGATTGAAAATATTTGTCCTCTAAGTTTTTTATCTTAGCTTCTTTTGTTTTTTTTGTTTGTTTTGTTTTCCTATAGGTTTCTTTGGCCTTTAAGGAAGTTATATTGATAATAATAATATTTTCATCTAGGCGAGCAATAAAGCCAGTATCAGTTAACCATTTTATTTTAAACCTCCATTTGGAATATCCATTGTTAATCTTGAATGTTGATAAATCAAAGATATTGGTGCATGATCTGACAAAACTATAGGATCATAATTGACATTTTTAATTTTAAATCTTAGAAGAGCTGAAATCAAGAAGAAATCTATACGTGAGTATGACTGGTGTGTACTAGAGTAGCATGAGTATGTTTTATCATTGAGATGATCCTCTCTCCATACATCAATTAGATTCAATTCTTTCATAAAAATTTGGAATTACACACCTACTTTTGGAATGTGACCTATCTGGGGATTCAGAGCACAATTAAAATCACCAGCCATAATACAAGCACCAGGGAGCCTAGACATTTATCAAAATTAATTCTTCCCCAAGAATACTTCCATGAATAATAAGATATCGCCCTGCCTTGTCTTTCACAACTTTATGAATCTGTAACGGAATGGAATCATGAACCAAAATTATCACACCCCTTGCCTGGGAAGTAAAAGGAGCCGACCAGATTTCCCCTTTCCACCTCCTCCTCACTTTGAGTTCATCTTCACGCCTTACATGGGTCTCTTGAAGAAATACAATGTTAGATTCCAATGTTTAAATCCTGTCCATAACCTACTTAACCTTCTTTGTATTTTGTAGTCCTCTGCAGTTCCATGATGTGATTTTAACTTTAACTTCAGCAGACATATGGACAAGTATTTTCAGAATTCCCCAGCATTGTAAGTGATGACCAAACAAACAGAAACAATTTAACACAAAAAACAAATTCCTTTCCCGTAAACATTGTTTATACACCTGAATATCACCCAGTGAGGTTATCCCCTTACCTTCAAATATTGAACTTCCAGATAGCTGGAAGTCTGTTACACACTTCGTGAGGATCAGAATAGCTAAGCTGATGTTAAAAGAATAAACAAAATACAAAATGAAGCAGATATAGCTGCCCTGCTGCCACTGCAGTTTTACACTTGAAATAGCCCATCAAGCCAAAATAAGGTTCTACTCCTTTAAATAGCCAATATTATTTAGGTTGTCAAAATTTGGGGGAAGAGAGCAATCAACACAAACCAAACCTCAATTTTTAAAGCAAAGTGTGCTCTCATCCCTTAAAAAATAGATACATATTTGTTCATATTTATTTTGTGGTATCATCTGTTTATAATACCTCAGTCCTGTTGCTTGTCCGATTTAATCCTGGTAATGGAGTTTTCAGCTTCTTTGGCACTGAAAGATGTGTGAGCGGTCCTTGTAGGTGACTATGAGCCGGGCCGGGGGATCATGCCTTACCTGAGTCCCAGTGATTGTAGTTCTGTCCGTGCCGCCTCAAACTCTTTCATCTTCTTGTGCATGTCAGTCACTATGTCCTGATAGAACAGCACTGCTTGATTTTTGTAGAGGATCTTTCCTTTCGCTTTGGCAACTCTCATCATCGCTTCCTCGTCTCTGTTATTCAAGAACCTCACTATGAGAGTTCTCGGTGTGGAGTCCGTTGTGCGCACCTTTCTTGGTCCCAGCCTGTGTGCCCCCTCTAGAGTGAGCCTTCCCTGGAGCACCTCCATCTCCAGAACCTCGGGGATCAAGCCCTCCAAGAAGCCACACATGTAGTTACCTTCTGCTCCCTCGGGAAGATTTACAAGTCGTATGTTAGAGCGACGTGACCGGGCAGTTTTTACTCTAAATCTTTGTTTCTCCCCTCCAGACCTTCCACCTTTCCTTGGAGGATTTGTCCTCAGTCGCTGAGATTCGCACCTCTGTTTGTGTAACTCTTTCGGAGGAGTTTTTAATATTGTGTCTAACGTTTTCAATTGCTGTTAGAATCCTTTCAAATTTGGACGACAGATCAGTCTTCATACTGTTGATTGCCTCCATTATTCCTGTCAGAGTTACCTGGTCAGGCTCGTCAGCCGCCTCTGGAAGCGCCTTTAGTATTGGATGCGTTAGCATCCATATTCCTGTCGTTGAGCTTGGATTTGGTTAGCTTTGCAAAGTTAGACAGGTTAGATTGATGTGTCCAGCCGCGACTAGTCCTCTTTAGTGACATCGTACACTATTATTGTAAGACTGAGTGATAGGTTGTATCTAAAAAGGGCTCTATGAAGATTTATGAAGGATTTTTCGCAGCAGAATACACGCGTCTGTTCAGCAAGCCACCATAACCGGAAGTCCTCCAAATGGCATTTTTACTACATCTCTATTAACCAGTTGCACTTCTAGGTATCCTTTATGCCTGAGGCTTCTTCGGGTCATGGATACTGCTGCCCCCGTGTCCAGCAGATAAGGGATTCCTTCTATCTTGGTGTAGATTTCATCCCTGTCCCAGTAGGCAGGGATGAAATCTGTAGAGTGACCTGCCCACCATGTCCATCATCTCTTCTGCCCCTCGTGAGCCCGTTCTGTGGCTACCCAAAGGGCGTCTCTCTGTTCTGGTGTTAATTCATCATATTCTTCTTTTGTCATGAAAGGTACTCTATTATTCGTTTTTACTTGAGTATTAAATGACTGTTGTTGACTCTGCTGACCTGACTGCCTTCTCCTAAACGGCTGTAGTGATGCTGTATATAGTTTCTAACGTGAAGGTACGCTGCTGTAATCGGGTTGAGGGTGGGACTGACTGTTAGTTTTTGGTGATTCTTGATGGGATTCTTTAACTCTGCTTTCCATAGCTTTTGCTCTAGGTCATATCGTACTTCATCTACTATCTTTAATATGGAAGCCTCAACCGAAGAGAGCTGGAACCTTTTTTCTCCATATCAGTCTTGCTCTGTCAATAAACTTTTCATCCTCATCCAGGGCTAGAGGCCATGCACTTCTCCTCCTTTTTCCTGGTCTTTTTCTTTCAATGATTCAGATTGTGATTGGCACCTTGGTGCAGTTCTATTTGAGGGAGTTGTTCCATTAGACCTCTGCTTTTGTCTTTGAGGCTGGTGACCCTGTGGAGTTATTCTTGTCCTTTTTACTGGCTCTAACGGGATGACTGAGGGTTGAGGTGATGGGAGTTGAGGAATCAGGGGTTGCATTAAACATTCAGGCTGTGGTCTTGGTGCCCATTGTGGCGGTTGTACAGGGGATATTGAACTAGTGACAGGGGTTGAGGTGAATATTTTGGTCCTGTGGTTTGAGAAAATCCTTGTCCCAGTTGCTGAGTCCTCCCGGTGTCGGCTTGCTTTTGAGGTATTATTATCAGTATTTCAGATTAGACACATTGCCATAAGCTTGTAACTGTTAGCAGCCACTATTGCAGCATTTTCTGCTACCTCTCAGGGAAAATCTTTTAATCTTATCCCATCAACAGGAATAGCCACTCTCCGACTGCCTTTGCTTTGGGCTTTGTGTATTCTCCCTTTTTGTATGGTACTTAAGGTTTAAGCATTATGGAATAATGTGTCATCTTTCCTCCACTGATTGTGAGCATTTCCTCCACCTTGTCTATACGCCTTTAATTTATCTTCTCTGTTTTTTCTTTCATTCTCCCATTTATCCATCTGTTTATTTCAATTGGTTCCTGATTTTTTTTTTATTATGAATCTTCCACAAATTGTGAGTGAAGGCTATCAGGGCGTCTGTCCCTACATATTCTCACTCTCCTTCTAGGTGATAGATTCCTTCTTCAGTTCTTTTGTAACATTTGGCATTGATGTTAGGCCAGTCTTCCAATTCTCCTCCTCGTCGTACTTGGGCCTTTTGCTCATCACGTTCACAGACTCGGAACTGTAGTTCTACCTCACCAGACTCATCATCCATTTCTTTTCCTTCTGCCTCTTTATTTTTCTAAGCTGCTATTCTCATTAATCCTCTCTGTGGGCTGTGTTCGTGGTATTTGGCCATGGCTATTGTGCTTATGTTCAGATTATATTCACAGTGTGAACAACCACCTCCATGACATGGTCCATTTTAAAGGACTTCCAAAACAATGCCTCCTGGTGCAAAATACAGTGAAATGTCCAGACATGATCTCCTCCATTAAGGGCTTGTACTTTTGTCGCGAAACCTGCTTTTTTTCGATCATGGATAGAGTGCTGTCTGTAGCTAGGCTGACAGCCCGTCACCAGTCCACTCCAACTCTCTCCAGTGCAACAACGACCGAAAAAGTCCTCGGGTGTTGTGTGAACATCATAGGTACAAACCCAAGAAACTCTTCAGTAACAGTCATTTTCTCATCAACGTCATGAATAAATGTTGCCTGTTGAGCCACGTCTGTGATGTCAGTGATCTCATCAATTGCAATGGTAAATACATTAATTGACTTGAATCTCTGTTTCAATTGGCTTTCCTAATCCGCCGATAGTTCCGAAATCCTCTGTGCTGTATTCCTTGTCAGGCTAATATTGGCGAAGGCTTGTTGTTCTCGGACATACAAGTTTAGCTGCCGTCATCATGCATCTTTTAACAAAGTCACCATCGGAATGCAGCTTTGATGCTGAAGCTAAATCACTAGCAGTTAGGTAGCTAGATCTAGTGTAGGTTTGTTTGCTTTTGGCTGATGTGCTATCAGGTATTTTCCTCATTTAAGAAACATCTGTATCACTGGTGCCTCAATGTTTCCCAACCAATAAACAAATCAGTCATTGGACAATCTGTGCCAATATCTTTTGCATTATACATACTTTTGATAGACACATAATTGTCATACTTAGTTTGCACAATGCCTCTCTCTCACTCAGATTAACAGATGTATGTTCTATGGTTATTTTCACTGGAGCCGTCATCGAAATAAGCTGCTTTTTTCCTGAGAATCCTACTGTCTCAACTAGTCTGTTTGACATGGAGGTCAGTGGCATTCTTTAGACTCACACATGTGTGTTGTGGCTCCAGTGTCAGCCTCCACGTTTAACACAGGGAACTGACTGCCCCCTTCCAAATTCCCTGGCCATCCCTAGTATCCAAAATATTGGTCTTCCTAAGGGGTCGGCCGGACTTCTGGATCCACGTTGCAATAACCAGCCTCAGCCCAATGTCAAAAGAACTGGTCTTCCTTCAATCTCAGTCCTCATACCTCAGTCACTTGCTTTCAGCGTTTCAGCTGTCTGGTAATGTGCGCAGCAGGGTTTTAAGTCTCTAAGAGTGCCTCCCACCTGAAAGCCTTTGGATCTACTTTCGTGGTATATTTATTCCTCAATATTTCCCACAGTATGGGGCAATATGCATTAAACTTAGTTCCTTCTGCTCTTGGCTCTAGCATCCATTGATGTCGGGCAGCCTGGAGATAAGTCCTGCAAGATCAACCATTTGCCATGGCACGTAAATTCCCCAGGGTGCCTTTCATGAAAATTGGAAATTGACCCGCATTATATATGTCTGGTGGGTGTGTCTTTGGTTCGTATCTCGAGATAGAATCCTCTTGGTCTTTGATGGTTGGCAAACCTCTGGCCCTTATTCACGTTCTTAATTGTCTGTCTCTTATTCTGTCATGGTATAAATCCATGTCTTCCTCTTATTACTGTTTTTGAGTACGGTATAGTTCTCTGTGTAAATCTATACTGGTTGGTTCTACGTAAGTTGGTTTTAGTAAATTAAATTGTCCTGCTTTGCTCATATTTAAATCTTTGTAACAAACCAATATGGTCGGCTTTCTTCCAGTGCTGCAGTATTTTGGAAGCATGTTTAGTTCATTGGTTGATTAAATTGGAGTTCTGCTATTTTTGTCATCAATAATATGAGTGCTATTCCCATCCACTTCCTGTGACGATGCACTCACGGTGGACCTGGCTTGGGAATTTTGATTTGTGTTTCTCTCATCCACCTTGTCAATGTCAGTCATGACATAAGGTGGGGGAGTGTGTGGTGTTGCTGCTGCATTCAATGTCTTGTCTTTAAAGTCAAGCTCTCCTGTGAATTTGACAAGTCCATTTAGGCTATAATACATATTCTTTAGTTCTTTTTCCGATAGTTTTTGCCTTCAGTTTTAAGAATAAAAAACTGAATCTTACTTTGTCTTTGGGTTTATAATCTCTAATACGTCTCTCCATATTCTCACACAAGTTCACATCAAATGTGCCATTCACGGGCCAGGGTGAGAGCAATTTTGCTGTACCTTTTGCCCATTTTTCAGATAGTTTTGGAATTTCTTTAATGTGTTCAGGGAATTCAGCACCCAATATCGCCGTGGGTCGTCCAGCCATTGTTATTATTCTAATTTTATTAATTCACCTGATGCTATTTAATTGCACTCTTTTTATTTAGTTATGCTATGCTACCCTACACTAATGCTATTGTTAATGCTAATTTTAACTTATTGAATAACAGCTATGATGTTTTATGCTAAAGCTGATGACTTCAGCTAATGCTATCAACTGTTATGTTATCTGTTATATTAACTGTTATCAATTCCATGTTGTCACAGCATTTAATCCCACCTTTCTAGCAACAGATGGAGACAACATCTTTTATTTTTGGTATTTTCTTTTCATCATGATATTTACATTTCAGATTTACAATGAAGAAAGAAGACGATTTAGCCTGGTCAAGAATCAACCTCGAAAGATTGTGGAGAAGGTGGCTTCAGACATAGAGAAACTTCTTGCAAAGAAACGCAAAGCTCTGGTTGTAAGTACAATTTTTTTTATGGTGAAAAACATTTATATAAATATATATGTATCCCAAACATTAGCTTCTTTACATCATTTAGAATAGATAATCAAATTAGGTTGCCTAAAGATATTTTCCATTATGGAGCTGTCCAGTATTTCTAGCCATAATCTTTTTTTAATGAAATGAGTAAAGGTGTTGTTGATTTTAGAGGTCACCGTGTTTCTTTGCTCAGTTTTGGTTTTAAATACATTTATATAAACGCAAAAAAGTAACTTTAAGTCTTATCTGCTGACAGTTCAGCCATCACTAGCCTTAGGAAACCCCTTTTCTCTCTTGTTCAGAAGTTAGCCAGTGAAGCAGAGAGACTACAGCAGGAGCATCCATGGCAGGATGGAATTACGGTAAACCTAACACGTCATATTTCACTCTTTACTGTGGCTAAGGTTTAACAAGTTGATAATTCAGATTTCTATTTTGTGTTCATATCCATGTTATGTACCATTTTTTCTGATCTATCTGTCAATGATAAGACAGAGCGAAAGAGACAATAGTGCTACTGTGGTAGCGTAATACCATGTGTAGTATGTATATATACACACAACACACAGACGAACATGCATTTATAAATGTCAGAAAAGCATCATCAGAAGTATGCTTAGGCCTAAAGGTAATGTCACTGATAATCACTGTTATCACCATTTGGGTAAGAACAAATGCCGGCCAGGGCAGTTCGATTTATTCCAGTAATCAAAAGCAAACATTTTGGTAATTGTTTATTGCGTTATTATTAATTTTTTACTTGGTGCTAACCTGAGGAGCATGTGGAGCGTCTCCACATTTTAACCATTGATTGATATGAAGGATAAAGAAACATATCAAATTAAGTTTTCATGTGTTTTATTTAGAAATAGATCAATATGTTATACATCCACCAGATGGGTAAATTTGTGTGTTCTGTAACTAACATTCGTACCAAGGACGTACTTAAACATGCAGTAGCATTTCCAATGATGGGAATAATAATTAAAGCAAAAGTGCATTAATAGAGCTCGTACACCTGGTTGGTTCATCAACCTTTTGCATTGCTTTAATACAACCAATGTGCCAGCAGATGACCCTCACGTTCTTAATGAATGAAGTGTCGAGTAATGAACTGATTTTTGACACAATGGTTGAAAAGGGGTTAAGGCCTCATGAAGCCTCATTTGGACATCACTATGGCTACTTTCACCCTGCGCCCTGAAACGACTCATATACAATTTGTTCAGAAATCCAAATTATTTTTCCTAGGTCGTTCACATTTCCCACTTATCTGGACTTGAATGTGATCTCTAATCTGAACGGGAAACAACCCAAATGTGGACCGCAAGCGCAAATTGACAGGTATAAGGTGTACGTAATACATAAACAAAGCGGGAGCAAGTTTGCCAAGTTGTAAAGCATGGAGATGAGCTAGCACCCCAGATGTGGCGTCTGTGGCGGCAACGACGGGACTCAGTCAACAACCTGGTATTGTGGAGGAGATTAAGCAGGATAATAGCAACCTCCATTGAAAGGGGTATTCGGACGCAGAGTCGCAGCCAGGAGACCGCGTCTGCCACGGTCTAGGGAGGAAACGCAACTTTGGCAGCAGTTTAGACACACACAACAATTGTGTCTGTAAATGAGAAATGCTGTCCAATTTTGCTACGTCGTGTGCGTAGTTTCACATATTAAAAGCACGATTTGCATGCGCGTAGCACAATTCACAAACGTATTTTGGAAGAATTCACAAACGTATTTTGACGTGTGAAGCGTTGTTTGTGTGCCTTTCTCAGAATACGCACGTGGATGCATGTTTACGCGCATGTTCTTCTCAGAACACACACGCAAATCCGTGTTTACGTGAGGCTATACTGGCTCCATAGCATATTAGTGGAAAAAAAATTGCATATGGGTCGTTTCAGGGCTAATTACAAAGACACAGATGACTGTGACATCTGTGTCTTGACACAGTGTGATGACACAGATGACTGTGATGACACTGAATACCCACACCAGCAAACAGCAGGGAAAGGGATAGAGAAACCTCACAGGTTGCTGAAAAAGTCCTCAGTTGCCATGGTAACCTAGTCTATTTCTTGTATTCTGTATTATGGTAACATTAAATGCAAGCAGAATTTTAGCGAGCTGGAAAAAGTGAAAAGAAAAAACAGTACTATTTTATTTTTTCTCCATTTATGAATGGAGAAAACAAAATGATTTTAACAGTACAAGTGGTGTAGATCATGTGCTCTTTGACAAATAAGAATGGAGCTCTGTCACCCAGGAGGAGCTTGGAGTAGAGCCATTGCTCCTCCACATTGAAAGTAGTCAGTTGAGGTGGTTTGGGCATCTACATCGGATGCCCCCTGGACACCTCCCACGGGAGGTGTTTGGGTCACAGGGAGGAGACCCAGAGGAAGACCTAGGACATGCTGGAGCGACTATGTTGCCTGGCTGGCCTGGAAACACCTAGGGATCCCCCCAGATGAGCTAGAGGAAGTGCCTAGGGAGAGGGAAGTTTGGGTATCCCTCCTCCGAATGTTGCCCCCGCGACCTGGCTCCAGATAAGCGGAGTAAGATGGATGGATGGATTATTTATTTTTTTAGAAGGGGCATGTTATTTTAGGCCAAATACTGTAAACTGAAAATGAACACAGGACCCAAATTTATCATTATGTCTCTCAGGAACTAGACATGGCCTACTATGACTCCAAGGCTGAGCTGGATTATGTGAGTTATAAACATATATATTTTGTCATTGTATACATTTTAACATTAAATACATTTAATACAATTAGTCTTTGGATCAAGTCAAAAGGTTCTAAGACAAATCGAAAGGAAATATTTCACGTTTTCTCTGAACACCAGCATATTATTTGCTCAACAGAAACTTTACTTCCTAAAATATATTTTTTTCTTTTATTCTCTCAGTTTAATGTTTTTCTCTTATAATTCCAGTATACCATGGATGGAGAGGGAGAGGTAGAGAATCCCTCCCACATCAAACTGGAGTTTGTTTATGATCCTAACTTCAAGAATAGCGTCAACTACTCATACACTGCGGTCCAGATTCCCACAGATATTTATAAAGGAGGCAATAAAGATAATTCATTTTTTTCTTCATCCACTTAACATGTAAATGCATCAGAGAAACACTGTTTTTTGTTTAAATATGAGGCCTTATCATCTCCTTCCACCAGCACCAACCATTTTGAATGAACTGAACTGGACACAGTCACTGGAGAAGGTCTTCATGGAAAACAGTCAGGAGGATCCATCACTGCTGTGGCAGGTGTTTGGAAGTGCCACAGGGGTCACGCGCTACTATCCAGGTAGATTGGACATGTTAGTTCAAAATTCTATATTTTTTGCTTGAATAATTGAATAAAGCCTAATTTATAGTAACTTAAAAACAAGAAAAATAATATATTTTCAATTTCACAGCAACACCGTGGAAGGCTCCAGATAAAATTGATCTGTATGATGTCAGGAGGAGACCCTGGTATAGTGTACCACTACTTCTGCTGCAGCTGCTTTAGAATGTTAACATCCCAATGTTACATTGAGAAGACAAATACATTATCTAATTCTTTTTGTCCATGGTACAGGTATATCCAGGGAGCCTCGTCTCCTAAAGACATGGTTATTCTAGTGGATGTGTGAGTGTATTTAATTACTGCACTATTCAATAAAATCCTGAGGGTAAAATTATTTTTATTACTGAAGTAAAATTACTTGGGCATAGCTTATGTTATTCCTATTTAGCTTGTTTGCGTCCTTTTGCTCATATTTGACGTAGTTGTGTTATTGACGTAGCTGTGTATTTCACATGACAAGTGAAATCTTAATCTGAAGCCCTGTGGACCCAAATCTGCCCAAGTCAAATGAAACATAAATGTACTCTTTTTATAATAAATTTTATGACAATATCATACAAACTTTTATATACAAATCATACAAAACCAAAATAGTATTATTTTAATGTTCACTATATTTGTTTATATCCATTTTCTTTTAGTTTATTTTATTAATTAATACAGTACAATGTGGAAAATCTCTTCCACAACATTTTACTCATTCATATATATAAATTTATATAATAATGAAAAAAGTACAGTAATGGAAGTATAGAAGTATAAGTAGTATAGAAAGTTATATATCTTTTATTTATTTATATCTTTTATAAAGATGTTCTGTATAAGAAAAATACATTTGTCACTTTAATAACTACTTAGTATTTGAGTGATGTAGAGTAAATCTGTTTCCTCAGGAGTGGCAGTGTCAGTGGGCTTACACTTAAATTGATCAAAGCATCAGTTATGGAAATGTTGGACACGCTGTCTGATGATGATTATGTCAACGTGGCCAGGGTGAGAACCTTGTTCCATCTTATCTCACTCTATCATATTTCCTAACCTTGTTTCAAATTATCTCACCTAACGTCATATAATCTCATCTTGTCTCCTAACTCTGTGTAACTGCTTAGATTTCATAACACCTTTCTCTTTGTTACCCTCTGTTTTCAGTTTAATGAGAAGGCCGAGGCTGTTGTTCCTTGTTTCAAACATCTGGTTCAGGCTAATGTGCGGAACAAGAAGATCTTCAAGGAGGCGGTGCAGCAGATGCAGGCAAAAGGCACCACTGACTACAAATCTGGATTCTATTTTGCATTCAACCAGCTTTTAAATGTGTGTGTCAAACATTTTTAGATAACTTAATAATTTGCTCAATCATTAATTTGTTTTTCTTTTTCATTTTTCTCCAGAAAACAAATGTCCCCAGAGCCAACTGTAATAAAATCATCATGCTATTTACTGATGGAGGAGAGGACAGAGCACAGGATGTCTTTATGCAGTACAACTGGCCCAACAAAACTGTCGGTTTATTCCTAATCTTACCAATAAGAATCAGAACACCTTTTTAAGTTGAAAACACTTATGTGTAGTTATTATTAGAATAGTAATAAAAGTTTGTGAATTTAATATATATATTTTTCTCATTTTCCCCATATAGGTTCGGGTGTTTACCTTTTCTGTGGGCCAGCATAACTATGATGTCACACCCTTACAATGGATAGCCTGTGCTAATAAAGGTAGGTGAATTCTACTGGTGGTCTTTTATAAATGTTAACTTAATCATCAATTTTTTTATGGGTGTTTTATTATTGGACTACAATATGTCCTTAACTGTACTAGTTGGAAACTTGATATTTTCTGTTTTTAACAAAAGGGACTGGACAATTTCTATTCCTGTGCAGGTGAACACTATTAAAATGTCTCATTCCAAAAGTAAAGTTTAATTTAAAATATGTATATGTATATATATATATAAATTCACAATTAATTGTTCTCTACCACACATTGAATTGAATCAAATGCCTTTATTGTCATTACACATGCATAACAAACTAACAAAATTTGAGTGCTACTCTAGTTTGGTGCACAACACATCCGACTGTTTGCTGTGCTGCATGTGCTGCACCTCTGTATGGTTTTCCTGTCTGCTACTAAGCTCCCAGTGAACCAGACATTTATGCAGTACATCAGAATGCTCTGATGTAAATCAAATCAGCAGTTCCTCCCTGATATTGTTCCATCTACGTCAACCTGGAGAAACCTTCTCTCAACAGAGGAGAATGACTAAGACACAATCCTTCATCCACTTATAAAGTTGTTTTGACTTTTCTGCCCAGAAAATTCTCTTGTGATCAGACCAGGGCTCCATCACAAATAAAAGAAACAATTGCTACCAATACTACCCCCCACACCTCCATTCACACCTCTAACTCAACATACAGCTCGTCTCAAACAGGGTGTGACACATCAGCTTGTATCCCCAAAAAACTCTTCTTATAGCCTTAATAGCCTTTTGTTCTACAACAACCTCTCTCACAGATATGCAGCCTCTTTTGAGGTTAAATACCAAGACTCCCCTGTCGGTTAAAACTGAAGAAGCCTCTTGGATGGGAGGTGAAACGTGTTCAAGAAACCTACTATGTCCAGTTGCTCTTGAAGTAACTAATTTTTGGATAATGGTGGACGTTTACAGACAGTAGGGGACAGTGGTTGTGGAGGGTAAAAAGTTAAAAATATCAGTGAAGACAGAGCAGAGATGCTTTAAGCACTTTCCCCAGAATTCCATATGGTCCAGCTGCCTTCTTTACGTCCACTGACTGAGGACACACCTAAGATCATGCTCCTGTACTTTAAATGGCTGAGTTGCAGGCAATGGCAGCATCACATTTACATGTTTTATTTTTCTCAAACCTAGCAAAAAGAAGACATTCAGCTCTTTAGCCAATGAGGCATCTGTGTCAGTAAGTGTTGAATTACTGCTCTTATACCTGGTGATATGTTTAATACCCTGCCAGGCTGCACTTGGATCATTGCTGCTTAATGTTTTTCTATTTTGTTTATATAGTTCTGTTTAGCCTCCTTGATGCCCCTTTTGTTGTTTGCTGGAGCTGAGCTGTTGCTAACATTGACCTCTGGTCTGTAAGCAGCATCTCTAGCCTTAAGTAAAATCATTTTTGTTTGTCTATGATTTCTTACTTGAAAAGACTGTGATCTTCTTGTCTACTGGGACTATGTCCACACAGGTTGTGATGTAGCTTAAAACAGTCTGGGTGTAGACTTCTAGTTGTGGTCGTGTGTAAATAAGCTAAACTGTGCCTTCAAAACAGTTGTGTAGCTCTGTCAACATCATTTTTTGCTTGAGTTGTACAACCATGTCACACTGCACACACTGAACATAGAAATTGAGAAGAAAAAGTGTCCGTTTTTATGTTTGTAACATATGTCGAGTTATCTACTAATTACTAGAAATATATTTTCTCTTCATCTTATACACATTTACATTATATAATGTATTGTACTATATTACATTAAAATATATTTGGCAACCACTTTAATCCAACAGAGTTGTGATAGAGGAGTTAGACGTGTAATGCGTGATCCCACAGTGTGATGAGTCCAATTCAACCCTACTATTGGATCGCACATTTTGTGAGCTGTTAACCGATCACCCCTGTGATTGACAGTGTGAGTAGCTCATTGCTTTAACTAATGAAAAAAGAAATTGCACAGTATATTCGGCTTAATAGAGCATGCTCTTCTCTTCCTGATGCTAATCGGCTCCTGCATTACTTGTCCCCTTATCTGTCATATTTGTTCACTTTGCTTTGTGTCCCGTTATATTTAGTTAATATGTATGTCTTATACTTTGGCCCAGGAGCAATGTCTCTGCATTGTCGTGGAATTACAGGGTCCACCTTCTGGGCAAGATCGAATCCCAATTAAGGTGGCTAGTGACTGTGAGAGGGCTCAACAGCTGCATGAAGATTCTCACCAACTGTTAATACATTTTAATGTGATTTAGATGGCAATCCTATAATACATTATATAATCATTTTGGATCAGTTATCGTTTTGTGACCTACACGTTCTGATTGAACTGGTCCAAAAAGCCCAGAGCGATCGAAATGCAGTTAAACGGTGTGATCATTCGGATTTTTGTGCATGGATCGGTTTCCTGCTCCATGGCCCTGCCCACAAATTAATGTTAGACATAGACGAGACATTCGCCTCTTCCGACCACTAGAGCAGCGAGCCCAGAGACACACACACACACACACACATATACAGTACATATATTTATTCACACGTCTATAGGGTATGTATCACTCACAACTGTGACGTGGGCTGATTTGATTGGAGTTCAGGTGGCGGGTATTACTCTGATCTTAGCAACATGGCAGACAACACAGAGGAAACTTACAGCATTTCTCATTTAAAATCAAAGGTTTGGGTGTTATTTGTTTGTTGTTTTTTTTAAAAAAGCATGGAAAGATAGACACAAGCAACGCAATTTGTTGACTGAGTAGAGCATAGGTGTCAAACTGGTTCCACAAAGGCCATGTGGCTGTAGGTTTTGGTTTCAATCTATCCAGAGTAAAGTGTCTGACCAATTAGCTCCATTGAGACCCACAGCAGTTGTTTTAAAAAGCCAAGTCAGGTGTGCTGCTGGGTGGAACAAAAACATGCAGCCACACGACCCTTTATGGAACCAGTTTGACACCACTGGTGTAGAGCAACGATGGAATGCACTGGAGGTCAAACAAATATTAGCAATCACAAGGAGAGACGGCAGAGTGGGAGTGATGGCTGGGTGACGATGGCAGTGACGCTGGCACGGCAGGATCAACCAGTAGTCAGAGGAGCGGACAGAATAAAATAAAAAATATTTTCCAACCGCAGTTTGGCAATAAGTTTGCAAAGTCTATCTCATTATATTACAAAACAATGTCCTGTGTGACAATCTGGTTACAGGAGTGTTGTCTGTAGCTAAACCTTTCGAAAACTGTAGGCATGTATGTCTATGTAGATTCTCAGTCATCCACACTGTAAACCTGTACATTCAAAATAATTAATTGGAATAAGTATCGTAAACTTAAAAACATTTAAAAGGTTATACTAACTTAAAAATGTTGAGTGCCAAAATCCTTTACTTATTGTTAAGTTCAGTAAACTTGTAATTTCTGATTCAAGTGAACTTTCTTTTGCAAATTGTGTACCTGCTACTCAAAATATTTAATTCACAGTTGCACAACTCTTGAACATAGATGTAAGCCTTATTTTAAAATTACCAAATCAAGAATACGCAATGTTATCAGCAGTGTTGGGCAAGTTACTCTAAAAAAGTACTTGTTACTTTACTAGTTACTGCTCTGAAAAAGTAACTAATTGCATACTAGTTACTAAATTATAAAAGTAATTAGTTACTTTAAAAAAACATATTAAACAGTTTATTGTTGTGCTCTGTAGCAACTATCATAATGAAATCTAGGGGGACTGTAATGTTATTAGGTTTTATACAGCACATTTTGGTGTCAAGGAAAACAAGGTTGGACCCAAACACAGTACTGCAAGACTCTTCTTTGAGGTTCAATATTTATATAACACAAAAACAACAAAAGAAATATATATATATATATATATACATATACAAGTCCCACCAAGCTATAAGCTGCAGATATCTATGTTAAAAAAAAAAAAGATATTTACTGCATGTACATAACGATTTATGTACTGCAAATGTACATGTATGTACCTGAACAGATTCTTTCCGAACAGTGCCAGCAACTTTGCCGATTGAAACGTAACAGCTAACCAGTATGTATTTCCCCATTGCTGAAACTCATGAAGTCACCTTCTTCAGTGTCGGAGTTGAACAGACTCAGAAGCGCTTCATCACATCTGTCTCCATCAGTCTCCATCAGTCTCGCTCTCCGTGTCACTGTCAATCTCCGGTGAAGTTGGTTCTGAAGGTGCGCCGCTCTCCTCGCGTAGCAGTCCTGCCTTTTGGAACCCATTGGTAATGGTGGATTTTTTCACAACACGCCACGCTGTTAGGATCCACTGGCATACATCGTAAAAGGATGCTTTTCGCATGCGGTCAGTTTTTGTGAAAGACTTCTCACCACTTGTCATCCAAGTCTCCCTCTCAACCCGGATTGCAGCTTTAAATGCCCGATTCACACTGATGTCAAGTGGCTGCAAACACTTTGTGGTACCTCCAGGAATTACAGCTGGAATGGTTTGTTTTCTTGATCGCTGCTTTCACGGAATCTGTCATGCGGGCCCTCATGCTATCCAAAACAAGCAGTGCTTTTTTCAGGTGAAAAAAATCCTCCCGGGCGCTTGCCGTATCACGCCGTTAACCATTCCTTCATCAGACCTTCCGTCATCCACCCTTTGGTGTTAACTTTGACTACTATGCCTTTCGGGAGTTGTTCTTTCGGCATAGTTATGCTCTTAAATATCACCATTGGTAGGAGTTTTTGTCCGGATGCCGTGCATGCCAGAACGCAGGTGAAGTGCGTCCTCTCGTGTCCTGTTGTTTTCAACAACACGGATGATGCGCCTGTCTTGTTAACAGTCCTGGTCAGTGGCAGATCGAACGTCAAAGGGACCTTATCCATTACGATGTCGTCTGGTCCGATGGAGTTTTCTTGTATCTTTGTTTCAAAGAATTTGTGGAAGTTTTCAACTTTTTCTTGATAGTCAGAGGGGAGTTGCTGACGGAGAGTGGTCCGTACCCTAATGGACAGGTTTTTACGTCTCATAAATCTGAAACGCCATGACAACCCACCTTTGAAATCTTCAATATTTCCCGGGCGAATGTTTTAGCTTTCAGTTGGATCTGTGCAGTGGATACACCTCGGCCACCTGATCTCTGTGTGTTCACCCAGTCCTCCAGAACATTTTAAGTTCAGGCCACCTGCTTTTATGTCTTCTGAAAGCTTTTTTCGACTTTTGACATTGCATGAGCTCTTCCCGCTGCCCCCTCCAACATCTTCCAACCTACAAAAACATAAAAGATTCATTGACGCTAAGCTTGCATGTCGCAGAGCGGTTTCCTTCGTGGATAGCAAGCTCGATGGCCTTAAACTTAAAACTTGCATCATACGAGCTTCTTCTTGTGGTTTCCATGATGAAGGGGCGATGGTTTGAAAATAAGTACCAGTTAGTAATTTGTCGTGCGTGTTCTATCTGCTTTTTATCTGCTCTTTCTGTTATTCTTCTTTGCATTGATTTATACGTCTTATCTTATTTGGGATTCTACTTCCGCCCCCAAGCGGTCGAAGAAAAATCCACAGAATAGCTGCATTTTTGTATACGCCACGTGGTTCAAAACCAAGGAAAAAAGTAGCGGCTTATAGTCCAGAAAATAAGGTAGCTAAATGTTGGGTTTTTTAGCCCAAACCAAACTTCAGAACACTTTCATCCAGAACATACCATCTTAAACATTACAAAACATGACTGACAACAAGAAATAAGACAATACAAGACAATAGCTCTAAACACAACATATCACGACAATGAACCAACAAGGACTGAATGAAGGAGAGGGGTATATATGCTAAGGACACCAGGTGCCACAAGTGAGACTAATGACGAGGACACAGGTGACCGTACTCACACTGACTAACCCACACAAGGTAACAGGGGAAGGGATAGACAGACCTCACAGTTTGACAGGCATCTTTACCTAGCCAGTGCATCTCAATTATTTTCTGTTATATATTATACAACTATTATATATTATATAACTTGTTGCATGATTATATATCATGCAACAAGTGGTTGGTGCTTTTGTCTAACAGTAAGAGAAGCATTAGTATAATTCCTTTGTTGTTTATGTTACAACAGGAGGTAACACAGAGACTCATAGTCCATAAAGCTTGTGTCCTGGGTAATTTATTAATACAAATAATATTTCAAGCTATAATTTTGAATTGTAATTAAAGTAGTGCGACCAAGACAACCTGCTGTTGGTAAGCCACCCTTACTCCTACCGAAGAGAGTGAGCAGTCTGCCACACACAGGTTATAAAAGGTTGGCTCTGCCTGCGCTAGATGGCAACATCTGAAAATAATAAGGAAGAGAGAACAAAAGAAAAACAGGAGGGAAACTATGCCACCAACAAGAAACAGAGGGACATAACAATTTAGCTAGACCTTTAATGCTGCCATCTCCTTGATATAATTTCCAATAATTTAACATTCCTACACAAAAGCATAGAACCTAGGTCCGGGGTCGGCAACCCGCGGCTCAGGAGCCGCATGCGGCTCTTTGGCCCGTCCCTAGTGGCTCACTGGAGATTTTTTCAAAAACGTGTAAAAATAAAAAAAAAGGACTGAAAGGACATCAAAATGGAACAAAAACAGTTCTAGTGTTTTTCAAATGCTTTACCTAGAAATGCACCGGTCAATCAGCCGCTGATCTAAAACGCTGGTTTAATCTCCAATCGTTCCAATCGGTAATCGGCCGGACACTGTCGTAAATTCTCGGTTTCTGCCGTCACATTGACACGCATGCGCATTGACGGCAGTTCAATGCGTTCAGATCAGACTTTTTTAAAGTGTGCCAGGATGATACCAAAACACGCAGTTTGTAATGGGTGCAGATCAAAAGTAAGCCATTGAGAGTCAACGACTAAGACATTTGGAACAACAAATTTAATACTGCACTTAGAAAAGAAGAACCTGTTTTTTTTTTTTTGTTTTTTTTTAGCAAATATAATGAGGAGACGGCTGCTGAGAGGATCGGCGCAGTCTCGGCAACCACAACGATCCTCCAGCATGGCTTCTACGTTCGACATGAGTGAGAGGTCCAAAGCCACTCGGAGAAAATTAAGCGTGGTGCAGGATTAATGCATTGTAAACCCGGTGAAACACTTGAGTCCACTGTACAGTTGTACAAGTAGGCGGTACTTTTCTGATTCAGCGCTGCCAGGGAGCATTTCTAGCCATTTACGTAAACGGCTTGACGACACCAAGTAGTTTTACCATGGACATTTGGACTTCAAACGTGAGCTCAGTGTCAACGTGGAGCCTTACAGCTCAATGGCTGGATGATGATAGTGAGCTACATGAAGTTCATCTCCACTGTGTTGTGTGTTGAAAATAACAATCAGCTCAGTGGGCACTGTTAAAACCATTCATTATTTTTCATGTTTTATTGTCAACCCAAGCAAATATGATGTCTTTTGTGTGATTCTTATTATTTCTTAGATAGAAAATCGGTAACGGAAAAATCGGTTTTGGCAGGTCAGACCGCCTTTAAAACTGGAAATCGGCATCGGCCAAGAATTTTGCAATCGGTGCATCTCTAGTTTTACCCTTTTTATGTTTTTTATAACACAATAATTCCATCAAATATGCTATATTTAGTTTAACTCTATTTATTTTACTCATTTAATATATATGAATATTAATAAATGTTATTGTACTATGTGGCTCAGATAAGGGAGGAAAAAGGAGAGTTGCATATTAGTGAGGTTTGAAAAGGACTGTATTTTATTTCCATACTAAGATCTGAAATTACAGGAGGCCTTTAATGCCCATCCCATTATGTTTTTTGTTTTTTTTTCTTGAACACTCAAAATAAAAAATAACACCAAATATTGTACAGCAATGTGGTCACATGGTGTATCATTCTCTCCAGGATGCGCTTCAAGGAAAATAAACATTCATGCTCACATTGCTTATTTATAAAAAAAAAAAATGCAAAAATATAAAACGTTCTATATATTATTCATTGGAAGAAGTCAGACATTTTGTTGGGTAGTGGTTTATCTGAAACAACCACATTTAAAATATAAAATGTAAAAATATCTTTACTGTTAAAGTTCAGCGTTTTCTATCTTGCAGCTTCTCAGCTTTATTTTATGTTTTTGTAGGTTCTCAGTCATCCAGGTAATTTAATCCAAAATTAGTTACTTCAAGAACAACTGGACATAGTAGGTATCTTGAAGACGTTTCACCTCTCATTCAAGAGGCTTCTTCAGTTCTAACCGACTGCAGGAAAATCCTGGTATTTATCCTCAAACGAGGCTGCATACCTGTGAAAGGGAGGTTTGTTGTAGAACAAAAGGCTATAGGAGGGAGGTGGGGTCACAGGGTGGTGTGTCACACCCTGTACGAGACAAGCTGTGTGTTGAGTTAGAGGTGTGAATTAGGAGTGGGGGGTAGTGTTGGTATTAATTGTTTCTCTTCTTTGTGATAGAGCCCTGGTCTGGTCACAAGAGAATTTTCTGGGCTGAGAATTCAAAACAACTTTATAAGTGGATAAAAGATTGTCTTAGTCCTCCCCCTCTGTTGAGAGAGGGTTTCTCCAGGTTGACATATATGGCTTCCTCTTTCAAACCATCTGTCTTCTCTGGCCAAAATTTGGACGTCTTCATCCACAAAACTGTGTCCCTTCTCTTCCAGGTGAAAATGAATCGCAGAGTCCTGTCTTGATGAGTTGGGTCTTCTGTGTTGTTGCATTCATTTGTACAGTGGTTGTTTAGTTTCACCAATGTAGAGGTCAGGGCAGTCCTCTTAACACTGTACTGCGTAAACAACATTGCTCTGTCGGCGATGGGGTATTTTATCTTTAGGGTGAACTAGTTTGTAAGAGTGTTGGTGGGCTTGAAATAGACTGCAATTTGGTGATCCTTGAAAATTCTTCTAAGTTTTTCAGAGGTCCCGGCAACATAAGGAATAACAAGGTTACCCCATTATTTTCGTTGTCCTCCCTGTTACGTTTGCCTGTTTTGGTGGCTTTGGAAAATGCCCAGTTGGGGTAGCCACAGGTGCTTAGGGCCCTTTAATTTAACACACAGCTTGTTTCGTACAGGGTGTGACACACCACCCTGTTATCCCACCTCCCTCCTATATCCTTTTGTTCTACAACAAACCCCCCTTTCACAGGTATGCAGCCTCGTCTGAGGATAATTACCAGGAATCCCCTGTGGTCGGTTAGAACTGAAGAAGCCTCTTGGATGAGGGTGAAATGTCTTCAAGAAACCTACTATGTCCAATTGCTCTCAAAGTAACTAATTTTAGATATATTTCAGGTTGTAACCAGTCCAGTAACAAGTAGTAAAATCTGGACTATTTATGAGCACCCCCATCACCTTGGTGTTCCTTCTGTGAAACTGTTTCTCAGCTCTGTCTAATCATATTTTCATTGTTTTCAGGTTACTACTTTGAAATCCGATCCATCTGTGCCATAAGGATTAACACCCAGGTGGGTTTGCCTGGCGTCTCCTGACACAGCTGATTTACACAGATTTGTTCTAGCTCTCTTGGTGTTTGCCTATTAGAAGGAAAAAAAATGACACACAACCTTATGGTGCGTATTTCAAAGCTGAAATCAATCAAGAACTATTCTGGTCTACAGGAGTACCTTGATGTGCTTGGTCGCCCAATGGTTCTTGCTGGAAGTGATGCCAAACGGGTTCAATGGACCAATGTGTACCAGGATGCTTGTAAAATAGTATATATATATATATATATATATATAAAACATATTACTAATTTACTATCACTATGCACCACTAACCTTACTTATTATCGGTATTAAACCACTGAATAGAAATGTCTGTTTGATTTTGTCTTTGGACTATCCAGGGTCTTGGCATGGTCGTTACTGGGACTCTCCCCGTCTTTAATCTTACCATGAATGGAAACCTACAGGTAACTAAAATGGTCATAACTTCAAACATGGTGTAAGGAATTTTCCCTCTAATTTTAGAATTTCCCTCTCAATTCAGATTTTGAAATTGGATTTTGTCACTACATTAAAGTTTTAAACATCTGGGCTTGAAAAGATCACGAATGAAATTCAGCTGAACACTAACATATATCTGATATCATCAATAAAGTATTTACTCTACACTGACTTCCAGAGAAGCTCAGACAAAGAAAATAACACACCTTTGAAACTGTGACACAACATACATAAATTTGCTATAATGTTGGTAAGTCAGCTATTAGTGCAGTGCTTCTCAATCTTTTTCTTTTACGCCCCCCCCTAGCAAGAAGAAAACAAGTCGCCCCCTCACCACCCACGCAACTATAAATAACAGAATTTGTCTATGAAATAGTTATAGATACACCTTTGCATAGCATTGTATCCTTGTTAACATAAAGAAAAAAAGAAAGAGCTATAGTTCAACTTGCAAGGATGTGCAATTACACTTTATTGTTGTAGGGTGGAAAAAAAGCATGTTCCCCAGGGTCACATGTGCCCCCCTCAGCATCGCACCGTGCCCCACCCCCAGGGGGGCCCGCCCCACATTTTGAGAAGCACTGTATTGGTAATATCAGTTTCTTTACAGGAAGTCAAAATACCATATAATTTTACACTGAGGTTCAGTATTGTCTAGACCAGGGGTTTTCAAAGTGTGGGATAGTGAGCCTCCTAAGGGAACTCAAAAGCATGCACCCACCACCCACTCCTACCCCCCCGCTGCGCCCCTCCCCCAAATTCTTATTACTATTATTACTATTATTATTTTTGTAAACATCTTAAACAAGTTTGTATGTTCTTAAACATATTTTTATTTTAACATTTAACATAATCTTTATCTGTGCATGTGCTTACATATCTTTTTTTTAAAACACATTTTAAGATCTGTGTGTTATAACATCTTTATTAAACACATTCTAACATCTTTTTTAAACACATTTTAACACCTGAATGTTTTTAACATCTTTTTAAACACATTTAACTGTTTTTAACAGTCTTTTTAAATATCTTTTTGAATACGTTCAATTTAAGGCTTCTTTGTGCAATTCCTCAAATCAAATAATAAACACAACAACGTCAGAGTTTCAGCATCACTGCACACCATGTACTGTACAGGGGTGCTTTCCATATCACGGTCTCAACATCATGCATGAATCCTTTCCATGACGGCAATAAACCGACTGCCAATCTTGCCACCTTATTTTGCTCACCTCTGTTTTAGTGGGAACAATGAGTCTGTGTCTTTGATGCGCACAGGCGGTTGATGCGGGGCTGCATTGCGGAAAGGAATAAATGCAAATCATCCTCTACCTGCAGCCAAGACCGGTACTTGCTTTTAATCATTGCCAATGCGGAAAACCCGCACTCTCACAAGTAAGTGGAGGTGAGGTTTCCCCGCCTTCGCAATGCGTAAGGCTACGCGGTATGAGGCTTCGGTTGCCCTTGAGTTCACAGTGCCAAACGCCTCTATAACTTTCTTTTGTGACTGCAATTCATTAAGTTTTTGTTTCGAAAAACTCCCGCGGCTTGGTCGTTAAACTCTGGTGCTTGGTTTCAATATGACGCCGGAGTTTACATGGTCGCATACTGTCATTAGCTAGCACCTCGTTACAGATAACGCACTGTAGCAGCGGATCATCATCAGGACCAATAAATGAAAAGCCAAACTTTAAATAATCAGGGTCATACTTCCTCCGTTTTTTGCTCACCCCAGACTCTGTGTCCTCTTTAACTTTTGATACTAAAAATCGAACCATCTTGCCTCTCGTCAGGTTTATTTTTTTCTCTCACCGCGCCTCCCCTGAAGCCCTCTGGCGCCCCCCAGGGGAGGCGCGCCTCACACTTTGAAAACCCCTGGTCTAGACTGTTTAAAAAAAAACATTGGAACAGTTCTTTGTAAAATTTGGTAGATTTTTGGTGGAACTTTTAGGCCCGGGGAGGAGATGGTGGGTTTAAAAGGAGAGAGTTTAGATACACAAATACAGATCACAGGAATCTGTAGCTGTATACCCTTTCCACACAATTGCCATTGATGGACAAGGGCAAAGGGTCTGTTTCATTCGATCTGAAGTCTATTATCACTCCAGTGTGGTATTTTTGGGCTGGGACTAAGTGCAGTTAAGTGTGTATAGAAAGAAGAGCAGAAGGCTTAACACACAGTCTTGTGGGGAGTGATCAGGGTGAGACTGGATGCTACGTGGGAGCAAAATTTCATTGTCTGAGGTCGATTTTTGAAGTCCATATGCAGGAGCAGATTTTGGGAGAGAGGCGGAAGTCACACAGCTTCCTGATTAGAACATTTGGGTTGATGGTGTTAAATAATGAGCTGTAATCCACAAACACCTTACTGACATAAGTCACACTGTGTTCCAAAGTGCTGGTAATGGTGTCCTCTTTTGACCTGTTGGATTTGTAGGAAAACTGCATAGGATCTAATGTTGGTGATGGGGTTATTCTTGATGTGTTTTAATACAAGCTTCTCAAAACATTTCATGATTACAGGGGTCGGTGTCACAGATCTTTAATCATTTTAAGTGCTGGGTGAAGTTGTTCTTGGGACCGGTATAAGGAAGTTTTCAGACAGGAGGGGGCGGTGGTTGAGGAGAGTTAAAAGTAAAAAAGGTTAGTGAAGACCGAGCAGAGCTGGTTGCCAAATGCTTTAAGCACTTTCCCTGGAATTCCATCTGGTCCAGCAGCCTTCTTTGGGTACACTGACCTGAGGACACACTGAACATCATGCTCCTGTACTTAAATGGTTAAGTTGCAGGCAGTGGGGGCATCACAAATACAGATGGTCTATTTAAAAAAAAAAACAGTTCAGCTCTTCAGTCAGAGAGGCAGTAAGTGTTGAATTAGTGCTGTTGTACTTGGTGATATGTTTAATACCCTGCCGGGCCGCACTTGAATCATTGCTGCTGCAATGTTTTTTTTTCTATTTTGTTTATATAGTTCTGTTTAGCTTCCTTGATATATAAGGGCTGCTCGAGCTGAGGGCTGTTCGAGCTGAGCTATAGTTAACACTGTCCAATGACCTGTAAGCAGCATCTCCAGCCTTAGGTAATATCTAGACATTTTTGTTTGTCTATGGTTTCTTACTTGAAAAGACTATGGCCTTCCTTTCTACTGTGATTATGTCCACACAGGTTGTGATGTAGCTTAAAACATTCTGGGTGTAGTCTTCCAGTTGTGGTTGTGTAATAATATGCCAAACTGTGCGTTGAAAACAGTTGTGTAGCTGTGTCAGCGCCCCCTCTGGCCAGGTCTTAATAGTCCTTATTATAAGGTTAATCCTGACAGATAATAAGAAAGTCCCAGATGTGAAATGGCAACTGTTCTGTAAGCATGACTAATATTTGTGTGACATGATCCAGTGTGTTTTTCCCTCTTGTGGCACATTTCACATGTTGGTGAAGTTCAGGTAGTACAGTAGTTTGCTTGGTGTAAGTCCCCCACAATTATATGGACTCCCTCCAGATGAGCCTTCATCTGTTGTCAACTGAATGCGGAGTGGAGGTGGGCTAATGCTTTATTTACATTAGCATCGGGGGGTGTACACTGCCGTAATAACCACTGTTAATTCCCTCAGTAGATACAGTGGCCTGCATCTGACTGACAGAACCTCAATATCCAGAGAGCAGTAGAGAAGTATGGGTTGGCTGTTTGTGCACTGTTACAGATCATTGGTATCAATGTTTCCAGTGCTGCACATCACTACTTTGTCTGAAGTAGAGAAAGCTAAACATTTAACAAGCCCATAAAATATGGTTGTCATTGGAAACTCCTGGAAGATCTAGGGTCCCAGTCTATGATAGCTTCACAAATTTTGTGATGTCAATTTGTACTACTACTAAAAACAACCTTTTTTATTGTAAGTCTAACAAAAAAGGATGAGTTTTTTTTTTTGCACGCTTCGCCCGAAAGACAGGCCTGCAGTTTAAGGAAAACATTGGGTGTAAGTGTCAGGTCGTCAGGCTTGGACCCAAACGCTCCACACAAAAATAGGCAGTGAAGAAGGTTTTGATTCAGAGTCTTTATGTGCCAAAGTAAATAAATAAATAAAAAAATAATAATAAACATCCATAAACAGAAAGTTCCACTACCAGGGAAGAAACTTTGTTAATCAAAAAAAAAAAAAAAAAAGGAAAACAAAGACTCAAAAATCAAGGCTGAGACTTTGAGCTAAAGAAGTCTGTTTAGCTGTTCCAAAAACTCCCATAAACATGAAAACTCCAGTCGGGTTAGCAAAGGTCAGTTCCGGAGCTAACTTCAGAACAATAACAGGAATAGGAGTCCAACATAGGTAAAAACCCAACACTGCTGTGTAGGTCTGAACACATAGAACTGCAAAGACGATCTGACAACCAGGCAAGGGTGAGCACTGCTAATTACTTTGTCAGCTGGTGAACACAGGTGAATACCATCCTACAGATTGCAGAGCCTTAGCAGTTGTGCCAGTAGGTGTTTTTATCATACAATATTACGTTTAAGAACAAACTAGTAC
The DNA here is from genome assembly GCA_016785265.1 of Paraplagusia blochii. Taxonomy (NCBI): domain Eukaryota; kingdom Metazoa; phylum Chordata; class Actinopteri; order Pleuronectiformes; family Cynoglossidae; genus Paraplagusia; species Paraplagusia blochii. The sequence continues at coordinate 46,279 of JAFBJS010001374.1, read as the reverse complement.
CACTGAGCTCTACTTTTTTCACTATAATGCGTTTAAAGTAACAATTTGTTTGTAAAAATCATCTGATATTAGTGTGGCATCATTGGCAGAGTAATATTAAAATAAAAGCTGTAAGATTTAAGAATCTTCAAACTAGAATTAGATTGTCACGTCAATGGCAACTTTGATTGTATTTTAGCCAGTGTGAGGGTCTATAAGGGCAGGGGGTTTTCTCCTTGTATTGCATATTGTTGTTTTAATGTATGCTTGTTCTGTGCAGTGTCACAAGATAACAGTTATTTGATTTCATAAGAAACAGCACTGTTGGATGACTTTTAAAAAATGTTAACAACTGTGGTGTCTAAAAAACAAGTTCAAAATGTGAACTATGACTCATTTACTTCTCACAAACAGAAAATAAAAATAATAACAATAATAATAATAATAATAAAATGCTAAAAGCTGAGAGCTGACCTAACAGTAATTTATTCATTATCTTAATGTACAGGGATAAAATGTAAAAAAGATAGAGTTTGAATTATTAGACTGTTGCCAATAATTATAAATGTTCAAAGAACTTGAATTCCTCAGTGCATTTTATAATAAAGATTTTTCTGTGGTATAAGGTTTGCGGTTTAATGTATGCAACAATCCTGGAAAAAAAGGGGTCTGCATAAGTGGACTGGTCACTTGTGTGTTCATGTGGACATGATTGTCCTTTTTGTAATTAATTTATTATTATTATTATTATGGATCGACCAATATTATTGACCCAACAATTTTCTGATATCTGTAAACGTTTTTTTTTTTTTTTGTTTTTTATCTATTAATGAATACTTAATATGTGCAGCACCTGTGTTTCTCAATGTATATTAAAGTGTACTACGGATGTATATGAAGATGAAAGTCATTTAATCGAATCTCATATTCATGTGGTCTGAATTCAAACAGTACAGATAAATAAATTATATTACTAGGTGTATATCAGTATCGGTTGATATAAAATCACAAATTGTATTGGATATTGGCAGAAAGACTTTAAATATTCTTTTTTAGCAGAATCAGCTGATATTGGGTGTCATGGGAGTTGATGTCCACCTTGATGAAATTAAGAGACTGACTCCCCGGTACAATGTATGTTTACCACACAAACAGACATTCCATTACAGTAACCCTTTTCATACTGTCATATAAATATTACTTTAGAGAGACTATTGCTACTTTTTCTGTGTTAACTCAACAGCTTGGATCCAATGGTTACATATTTGCTATTGATCCAAATGGGTATCTCCTTCTTCATCCTAACCTCCAGCCAAAGGTGATCAATAATTAAATAATTAATTATTAATATCAGACAATTACATTGCCAAACATATTCACATTCACGTTCACATATGGGTAACGTATGTTTGTTTAATTCAATTGCATTAGCTAGTGAATCTTCCTGAACCCGTCACCGTGGATTTCCTGGACGCAGAGATAGAAGACAGTAATAAAGAGGAGGTAAGTGAACTCATACAGACTGTTATGTGAGTATTTCATATACCAGTAATAAACCAGGAATCTTTGCTTGTGCATCAGATAATGTTCCATACATCAAATATTTTGCAATGCATTTGTTTTCAATAATGTAGATCCGCAGGCAAATGATTGATGGGAGACCTGGTGAAATGAAAATTAAAACTTTGATCAAGTCCCTTGATGAGGCAAGTAAAGTCACTGATTACTGTGTTTGCTATTTAGCCCACGGCAATAGACACGTGAGTAAATAATTAGAGAGATTTTTTTTTTTTTTCTTGTAGCAATATATTGATGAGGTATTTAGGGGTTACACCTGGACCCCCATCAATGGCACAGACTACAGGTGAGCACACCATCATCTCTCATCTAAAACTATTTTTTTCATTTCTTTTATTCTAAATTATTTCGTTTGTTTTCCTGATGAAATTCTGCTATCTGCAGTCTGGGTTTGGTACTGCCTCCATACAATGAGTTCTACATTCAGGCAGACCTGAGTGATGTGATGTTGCAGCTTCAGTGTAAGTAGCATTACAATTTATTTTGACTTAATAGTACTGAGAGTGCACACTTATTTATTCTACTCTGTTTGTTTACTTTTGTCTTAAGCACCAAACCCCAATAAATTTACCTTTTTTTTAAGAAACATTTTGACAAATATCACTAATTGTTTTCACCAACAATCATTATTGTGTTGTAGATATGCAGTCGCTGTTGCCCAGTTCATTTGAATCATCAGGTCATGTTTTTCTTGCTCCAAGGTGCTTATATCTCTTTTTTGGACTTTTTTCATTTACGCTTTTCTGTTTGTATCACAATATATTCATATATATATATTATTCTTTTGCCCCCTTTGCAGGGAATACTGCAAGCGTCTACACTTGTCTGAAAACAACACCCAGTTTTTGCAGAACTTCCTTTCACTCATGTTGGAAATTTCTCCAGAATCAGATGAGTGTCAGTTGCTGTTACATATTAAACTCTTAATCCCAATATCAGTCTGGAATAATGCAACACATGTAAATCCATTGACCAATTTGAATATAGTTCAACAATATAAAATAGTTTTCTTCTTCCCCTTTCGGCTTACTTATATCCTCAACTCTATTACCTCGTTCCTGATCCTTGTCCACCCCCCCAAAGAAAACCTCAGCATCTTTTACTCTGCCACCTCCAGCTCTGCCTCCAGTCTTCTACCTTTTCCCAGTGTCTCTAGTCCATACATTATAGCTTGTCTCACAACTGTCCTGTAAACCCTTCCCTTCACCTTGAATGACACTCTGCCATCACAAATCACTCCTGAGATCCTTCCAGTTGTCACATCCTGCCTGTACTCTTTTTGTCACCTCTCTTCCACAGTCTTAACTCTTCCGAACAGTTGATCCTAAGTATCTAAACTCCTCCACCTTCACCAGTTCTCCTATTTGTAACCTCACAATTCAACTGTTTCCCTTTTTTATTCACACACGTAATCTGTCTTGGTACAACTGACCTTCATTACTCATCTCTGTAGTCCAAACCTCCACCTCCTAGGTTCTCTTCTAGCTGTTGCATGATCTCACTGAAGATCACAATCTCATCTGCAAACATCATCATCCATGAAGACATACATATCCTGCACCAGTCTAACATACTTCTCTGCTACTCCTGACGTCTTCATACAAAACCACAATTCCTCCCTTGGTACCCTGTGAAAGGCCTTTTCTAAATATACAAAAACACAATGAAGCTCCATTTGACATTGAAATACCTTTCAAAAAATTGTGTTTTAGGTGATCAAGGCCTCATTCACAACTTAATTCTGGATTCAAGGATTATTGGGCAGTTGGCCTACCGTGTGTGGAAGAATAAGGACTTGAGTTCGTAAGTGAACCTGTCAATGATTTGCATTGTGTGGTATTTTCTTACAGTACATGTTTATTTTAGGTCTTTCTTACAGGTATGGCTTCCTGGCTGTTTTTGCATCTACAGATGGAGGTATTACACGAGTTTTTCCCAATCAGTGAGTAAAATCAAAACTGTATAAAATCAGACAGATTTAAAAAATAATGCATCTATTTTATTTTACATGTTTCTCTAAGCATTAATGTCATGTTCTATTATCTTCAGAGCTGCTGAATTATGGGAAGAAGATCCAGAACCATTTAATTCAAACTTTTATAGAAGAAGCCTGGACAACGGAGGTTATTTGTTCAGAGTGCCACTCAGATCCTGTGAGTATCTAAGAAACACGGTTAATAAATTGGGAATATACATGGATCTTTCCTGAATTGGAGGAAATTTGTGCAGTAAAATTCAAAAGTTTCTTTTTTTTTTCATTTTCTTCTACATATTCATCGATAATAGGTAACAAAATAAGTGTAGCCTAGCTTACTTAAATCAATGGTAACAATTTATTATATTATTTATTTACTATTATTATCGAACTTTATAAACCTATAAACATACTGTGTATGGCACCATCTCTACACACAGCTCCCGGTTGCTCAAAGCTGCTCATGTTTCTATTTGGTGATGGGCTAAATGCAAAAGTCACTATTTGTTGCAATTGAAACAATGACTAGGAGCTTCTCTGGACAAAGTTACAGATTCTAGGCAGTGGTGGCCTAGTGGTTAAGGAAGCGTACTTGAGTTCGCAAGGTCCCTGGTTCGGATCCCCCTACCGCCATGTTACTTCTGAGGTGCCCTGAGCATGGTATCATCCCTACACACTGCTCCCCAGGTGCTCATTAGCTGCCCACTGCTCACTTTGATGATGGGTTAAATGCAAAGGCCAAATTTCATTGTGCACTGTGGTGTGATTCACAACGTCACAATGACAAAAAAATAAATTTATTTTCTTTCAGATTGCAGTTCAGGTCTTTGGTCTTTATTGACAGATCTCCTGTTTCAGTCTGTCACTGCTCCCCCTAACAAATAACAAATAAACATAAAGTCTTTCTTGTAATAGAAAACTCTGCCTCGGGGTGTGAGCTGGTTTCTCTGCCGGCTGCTGTGTGTGTTACCGCTGTTCTCTCCTTCTCTGCGGTCCCGGCTCCTACTAATATAGGGGGAGATCTGATTACTCAAGTTGCACTCACCTGATTACTCAAATAGCACCCCGATGCACCATCAGCCTCCCCAAAACTCCCCAAAGATATGTGTGCCAGGCTTGCGGCATCATATTCGAAGGACTTGAGGCTGTAATTGCTGCCAAAAGTTCATCAACTAAGTATTGAGCGAAGGCTGTGAATACTTATGCACATGTGGTTTCTTAGGTTTTTACATTTAGAAAAAACTTTTTTTTCCCATTGTCATTAGGAAAAAAATAATTTAATCCATTTTGTAACAAAATGAGCAAAAAGTCAAGCGCTATGAATACTTTTCAGATGCACTTTATATATTTTATATATATATATATATATATATGTATATATATATGACGATTCACTCACATAGTGATCCAATCCAGGAATGATTCATAAAAACATATTAAAAGTTTGATCCGATGCGGTCCAATTCTATTAGTTTATTTAAAAGGGGAAGAAGAAAGAATTAGCCAAAGGCTAGTTTTCATCTGTAGTCCCCTGGCCATGATAGAAAGGCAAGAAGCACACAATACAATATTGAATCTAATATTTACCAGAGATATTTATACTGATTGAAAATTTGTATTTTATCTGCATTAACAAGTATATCAGGATCAGGTGACATTCTATTTTATTTTAGTAATATACATGCCTACAGTTTTAGAAAGGTTTAGCTGTAGACAGCACTCCTGGAACCAGATTGTCACACAGGACATTGTTTTGTAATATAACACGCAATAGATTCAGTTATTGCCTTGGACTTTGCCAAGTTGTTGCCAAACTGCGGTTGGAAAAAGCTTTGTTTTTTTTCTGTTCGTTCATCTGACTACTGGTCGTTCCTGCCGTGCCAACGTCACTGCCATTATCACCCAGTCATCAGTCCCACTCTGCCGTCTCTCCGGGTGACATAAGTTTTTTTCTTCAGTGTAGTATTCAATTGTCGCTCTATAGAGTCGGCAAATTACGTTGCTTTAATCCATCTCTCCATCCTTCTTGTAATTACTCAGCATAGTAATACCAATACCTGAACTCCAATCAAATCGCTCACATCACAGTTCACACATCAGTATGGTATATATACAAGTATATACATACTGTACACTGCTTTCCAAATTATTGTGCAAAAAGTGATCAACAGTGGTATGGTAAGATTTCTTATTTTATTTTTTGTCAGTTTAAATTCAAGAATTTGCTCTGTATATCACTGAAACCAATTGAAGACACCTGTGCTAATTAGTTTGACAGGTGAGTCCAATTAAAGGGGAGACTACTAAAGAAGGTTGTTCCACAATATTAAGCAGGCTGCCATTTTCAACTAAGATGGGCAAGAAGAAGCACTTTTCGGCTGTTGAAAAGCTGCTGGTGCCTCCAATGTGCCCCAGACAACAAGATGCAGGGCCCTCCAAAATAAAAATCACAACTGCACCCAAAATGCATGTTCCAAATTCCTCTAGGGGTTTGCAGCAATGCTTAAGCCATTGTTTTGACCTCCACTATCTGCAAACAAGCAGAAAAGGCTCCTGTGGGCCAGACAATAACTGGAGACTGACTTCAAAACTGTTCTGTTCACCAATGAATGTTGTGCAACCCCCAATGGTCCAGATGGATGGAGTAGTGGATGGTTGGTTGACGGCCACTCCATGTAAACAAGGATCCAGCGCCTACAAGGAAGTGGTGGAGTGATGTTTTGGGCTGGTATCATGTGGAGAGAGGTTGTCGGCTCTTTCAGGATCCCTGCTGGTGTGAACATGACATCCACAACATATGTGGAGTTTCTCAAAGAACACTTTCTGCCATGGTTCAAAGGGAAGAATCAAGCTTTTCGGAACAAGATCATTTTCATGCATGACAATGCACCATTCCATGTTGCAAAGGATGCATCTGCATTTCTGGCTGCACTGGACATCAAAGGAGACAAACTTATGTTGTGCCCCCATCCACCCGTGACCTCGACCCTATTGAGAACCTTTGGAGTAATAATTTGGAACATGCATTTTGGGTGCAGTTGTGATTTTTATTTTATTTTTTTTATGTGCTATTATCATTGGGAGGTTCATTCAAAAGACATTTGTATTGTACTCCAATGGTTATTGACTAGAAAATCATGATGTCTGCCATTCATATTGATAATTTTGGAAAATCTTAGAAATGATTTGCATAATAATTTGGAACACTGTGTATATACCGTATTTTTCCCACTATAAAGTACATCATATAAGGCACACCTTCAATGAATAGCTTGTTTTAAAACTTTTTGTCATTCATGAGACTCACAGCATTATAAGACTATGCGCCTTGTAATGCTGTGAGTCTCATGAATGACGCGTAGAAGCTTCAATAGTGGCTGGGGTTGCATTATGCATCCACTAGATGGAGCTGTGCTTAGGGGAATGTCAACAAAATAGACAAGTCAGTGAATCTTTATTAATGGAACCCAAACCAGCATTCTGACAACTCCATTCACTTCCAAATTGAATAAAGAGCCGTTTCATTATTTTGTCCGAGGTAATGTCAGTGAAGTAGTATGTTCAGGACATTTTATCTTTTAACAACAGCAAGTATAAGAGGGAGTGCAATGCTTGTTGTGGAGGGGGACCTTTCCATGATTCAGTAAGCAGTAGCACAACTGAGTTGACAGGTTTAATCAACTGATCACAGTCATCAGACACCTGATTGGTCAAGTTATGTGCTCTTGATGGGTTGGAACAAAAACCAGCAGCCACACCGGCCCTTTTGTGGAACAGTTTGGACACCCCTGCCCTAGACCATATTGCAGGATCCAGTTGGTTCAGTTCCCTTGATCTCCATAGTGGCTACTGGCAGGTGGAGTTAACACCTGAAGCCCGTCCTAAGACTACATGCACCGTTGGCCAGGGGTTGTGGCAATTCAGGGTAATGCCCTTTGGCCTCTGTAACGCACCCGCAACGTTTGAACGCCTGATGGAGAGGGTCTTGGCTGATATTCCTCGAAAAAGGTGTGTCATCTACCTAGATGATCTGCAGTCACACGTCAAGAGCTTTGTTGGTGCCATGTCAGGGTTAAAAGAGGTTTTCCAAGCCATCCACAGAGCTTCATTCAAGAAGAGATGACAGGCACTCACTCAACCGACCAGAGAGACATTACTGTATAACACCCAGAGAGCTGCTGACTGTTGTCCTGGGGCTTTGTCATTTTAGAGTTCACCTTTATGGAACAAAATTTCTTCTATGCACTCATCATGCCTCTCTGACCATGCTAGCTAATGAACTTTAAAAAAAAAACAGATGGCCAGTTGGCTCGTTGGCTGGAGATTTTGCAGGACTATGACTTTGAAGTAAGCCACCGGGTTAGTCAACTGCATGACAATGCAGACGGTCTCCCTCGTCGTCCTTGTGAGGAGGCTGATTGTCGGTACTGCAGGCAGTTGAGGAACGACATCTGGCAGCTCCACTAAGTGCTACGCTGCAGACTGTGAGAAATGGTGAAGGGGCTCTCCTGCGGCTGGGAGCGATAACCCGATGGAACATTGTTCAACAGAGCAGCTACAGCGAGGGCAGAGGCAGGACCCAGTACTGACCAAGATACTAAGCTGGGTAGAGGCAGGACAGTGACCTGAGTGGAAAGATGTTGCATCTGCAGATCCTGAGACTAAGACCCTCTATTCCCAGTGGGACAGACTTATCCTTTGGGGCGCTGCCAACCTTCTCCAGCTCCTGGTACCTTGACAACTGCGCCACAAGATTCTGCAGTGTGTTTACGTTACAGTGGGGGCAGGCCATTTTGGAGTAGCCAAGACACTCAATCGCCTCCGGTATGTCTGGCCGGTATGTCACCAGGATGTGGAGTCCTACGTGCGACAGTGCGATGCCTGTACGGCCAAGATGGGCCCCACTCGACAATCCCACGCTCCCTTGCAGCAGTATCAGGTAGGCTCCCATGGAGCCGCCAACATCCTTGGCCCATTTCATGTGACTGACCGGAGCAATCATTATTTAGATTAAGATTAATATTAAATTCCTTTTTTGTCATTGACATCCTTGGGTCCTTTTTGTCATTGTGACGTTGATGATGATGATGAGCCTTTATTGTCATTGTAATAAGTTACAACAAAATTAAAGTCAAACTGTCACACATATACATGAACAAAACAGTGAAAAAAGACAGGGGGGGGGGGCAAAAGTCGGCAAAAGATGACCCCGGTAAAGTCCAAACAAGCCAGGAAACTACAGATGGATGGGGGCAGAACGTCCCAGTGCTAGTGCTAGTGCTGACCTTGGCCGAGGCCAGTTCCAAGGGAAGCCAATGCAGATTAGATTATTTGGGTTAGAGCAAGAAGCCACATTCCAATCGACTTGGCTTACTTTATTGTCGCTTCTGGTCTCCGATCCGAGTGTTGCGATTCTCACCAAGATGTTATCCATCCGTGCATTCAGTTCTCTGCTAGAACCCTCAGCGCAGCGCACCATTATATCCGCAGACTGATTGTTTGGTTAAGCGACTCTGCACGACGCAGACGACTCTGGCGATGCAGTTGGCAATCTTGAACAGCTGCCAGCCACGAGATTGGGACCTGCATCTACCTCTGGTTCTCTGGGCCTACCAAACTGCAGTCCAAGAGTTCACCCTCCCTGCACTCATGTTTGGTCATGAACTAGGCACTCCTGTTGATTATATCCATTTGTTTACGAGTTTCTCATCCACTTGCGGAACGCTTTCCGTTGGACATTTGCTGTTTCTTCCTGTTGCGAGTGAAGTAATGTGCATAATAGCCCTTAAAAAGGAGACGAAAAACCACGAAGAGAGACTCTGCAAAGAAAGTCTGAATATATACAAAAAAGACTGAATACATGTATACAACAAGTCTGAATATATGAAAAAAAAAACGTTTGAATATATATACAAAAAGTCCCAATATATATACAAAAACACTGCCTTCATCCTTTTCATTTCAATGCTTCAACTCTTTGACTGCAGCCAAAATCATTCAGTCTGCTGTATTTATTAGCCGCTAGTTTCAGAAATAACACAATGATAAATACACTGTTGAACGCATGTGCTGATTCCAGTCCCTCGACTACTAACAATCAGCAGCATTCTCCAGAGGAAGTAATTTGGTCACCTTTTAATCGGGCGTACCTCGTAATGTTACAACCAGCCAGAGCACCATGGACATCCCGAGCACAGTCCCTGTGTATAATCTGCGCCCGTACAGAATGTGTCGAAGACAAAGGAGGTAAGAACAGCTTGTATTTATGGAAATTGTACGAGTGCTGTTGGTAGAATGCCTATATAGTTGTAGTACATCTGCTATAGTTATCTCAGTTTAGATCTCCACCATGTACGTAAAGGTGAATTTGAATATTTCAAACATCAGTGATTTAAATACAATTAATACAACATATATAACATATTGTGTATCGTGCGCAGTACTTTGAGATAGAGAAGTGAGAATAGCTATGAAAATGGCTTCATAAGAAAACAAAACTCTTAACAAACACTTTGTTGCTGGTAACATTTTCAGGTGATCGTATGAAGATAAAATACATTAAATGGCCCTGCGTAAAGGTAGTTTGATTTCATGCTGATAGAGAAGAACAACATACAGTTAGAATAACATATAATAGACGTACTGACTTATATCACATATATGTGGAGGGGGCGTCGGGCCAAGCGTGCGCTGGGTGATAGTGGTATAGTGTGGATACAGAGGCCTGCAAATGCATCCCTTTTTCGCCATCTGATTGCTATTTACTTTACCTATCAATCAACCAACACATACTGTGTTATTTCATTTTTTCTCAGATTTCAGACACAAGGCAGTGTATGCCCTCCTGCTCAGCCCTTTTTTTAAGGAGGTAATTCTTCCTTCAGACCACAAAGTGTACCACGGCATGCTAAAAATGCTTGGCTCTGTGTTGGAATTTGGCTGTGACTGGAATTCTGCCGAAGTACTGCAGACAAGACTGAAATGGTGCTGTTTGCCTTTCAGCCAACTGTGGAGGGATGCAGGTAAATGTTGGGATTGTTTGGTCTTATACCCTTTTCTATTGGATATTTGCACAATATATTCTGTTATGAAATCATGTTTTTATTAATTTCTTTGTTGTATATTGGAAATTATTTTACTTTTGTTTTGCTGCTGAATCCTGGGATATAGTTCAAGAAACATTTGGTCAATATGTTATGGTCGAGAATATCTTATGGAATTTCCATTCATGTTACATCAAACTGAGACAATAGTCGGAGATTAGCACAGCTCTTTGCTGCATCTCATACCCCTGCCCCCCCAGCCCTCCTGCCAGTGCTGTTGCTATCAAAAAAGATAAATATAATATATTTTAGAAAGTTATACTTAACTAACTGAAGTAAACTGAAGATGGTTGAACATAGAAAACAAAAGGAAAAAAATGTAAATTTGTAAGTTCATATGCATTATGCAAATATTTCCTTTTCCACTGTGCTCTTTCAGCATCAACAGAGCTTTCGTATATGGTTTTTCTACCCTTAGGTTACAAATCCTGCTGCCATGCTACAACAAATTGAGCCATCATTCAGCCCCACACAAAGTTTGAATGAAAAACTGCTGAAAAAACCATTTCACCAGAAGTCAATTTATGTCAGGCATGGCAAGATTATTTTAAGTGAAGAAAAGGAATATGTAAGTAATAATGGCAACTTCAAGACATGTTTTGTGGTACTTGATGTGTGCTTTGACATGACACAAAAGTTTATTACAATATTATCTTCAAGTATTGTCTATTTGATTAATAAAAGTTACTGTATACAGTATATATATATATATATATATATATATATATAATTTACAGTCAATTTCTGTAGGAGAAAGGAGCTGTTCAAATGTCAGTCGGTCAAAGCAGGAGGAAACTGTGAGACCTATGGTGTGTCCCATGGTCCCAGTAAACCAAGTGCAGCACATTTTACAGGTTTGCCATTTGTACATTTTTACTCTTTTTTTTAAGTTTTGTTAATGAGAGATGTTTGATTTATAAAGATATTGTGGATTGGAGACCATAATGGACCTCGGAAGTTACTAATGACAGCACTGTCCAATTCAACATTACAAGAGGGAATGTATGGGAGGGAGCATCCAGAGCATTGGGCAGATCACCTTTTTCCGCTTAAAAAGAGAGTTCATGTAAAGTTTACAGATGACTATCGGACATCTGAGGGAGCTGTGGACAATGTAGGTCCTACTCTGGAGTTTTTCCTGCCCACTCTTCAAGAAATTGGCATCTTTGAGGGTCCACCTGATGCTTAAGTCCTCACATGAAACTCCAAAGGTACTTATGAGGAATTTTCTGTCTGGTGCAACCATTTCATGTTATATTTAATTTACAGCGATGACAGAAAATTGATATTTTAATGCTGGGCACATTATAGCAATGCCAATTGTCCATGGCGAACAAGGTCCCTGTTTCTTATCTGACCTGTTGTATGAGTGCCTTCATAAAGGTTCAGACAATGTGGTTGTCAAAATTGAAAATATAAATGATGAGTAATTCAATCAATCAATCAATTTTTATTTATATAGCCCACATTTACAAAACAAGTTTGTCACATAGGGCTTTACAGGGTTGGTAACATCCTCTGTCCTTAGACCCTCA
>JAFBJS010001374.1:23261-34092 GCA_016785265.1 Paraplagusia blochii | reverse complement strand
TTAAAACAGGGAAAAAAAACGGTAGAAACCTTAGGGAGAACCACAGGAGAGGGATCCACTCCCTGGACGGACAGACAGTGCAATGGATGTTACCAGAGCATAAAAATACAATAAAATATAACAAATACAAAAGATACAACAAATTAGTCAAAATTTTTAAATCTAGTCTTCCAATAGCCAATCTAGGCTATTATATAATTAATTATTATTATATAATTAAGGGCACAAGTACAGTCGGTGAGCATACATTTCCTTGATTTTATTGAATTTTGTAAAATTTTGCATTGTCTTTAAATATATAAAATTTTTTAGATCCTACAAGCTGAGGCTGGATCAGAGTTGCAAATTGCAGCTACACAGACATTCAATTTGATTAGTGTTGTTGGTCATAATGTCAGAATAACACTACAAAACAGACAAAAGACTACAACATTCACTGGTATGTTCTCCAGCGGACCCGTGCACCCTTTGAAAGGTATGTTAATAGTTTCTGCCATCAAAACTGTGTACAAACCTTTCTGTACAACTTTCTGTCAAAACCCCAGCTCTCACTATATCAGTTACAACAAAAAACAGAACAATTTCCAATTAATTTCTTTTTAATAGGTTAAGAGATGGCCTAATGTTTCTAGGTGTCTTTGGTGCCATCCAGAGACACCCAGTACAGATGAAAGGCCTTTATGTGAAGGGTGAAAGCAGCCCAGATGAGGTCGGAGCTACGGCTGCTGCTCCCACAGCCAGACTCCTGTCTGTGTAGTGCCCACATAGTGGGGCAAAAAAGGTAAACAGCAAAAATAACAGCGATGAGACATAAACAGAAACACAAACGTTTAGATTTATTCTCCCTTCCTTGTTTTTCTTCTCTTTATAAGGGCTATTATGGACATTGCTTCACTCGCAACAGGAAAAAACAGCAAACGTCCAACGGAACATGTTCTGCAGGTGGAGGATTAACCCGTGAACAAATGGACATTATAGAGACAGCATAGTTGAATAAATCTGTCACACAATGTATCTTTAAATAAAGGTTAACATAAATCACTATGTGCATTACTGACGTTCAATTCTTTACTTTCTCTTCTGTTTCTGTTATAGGTGTATAGGGTATATTGTATAGGGTATATTGCTATAGGTCTGCGCAACAGACCTATAGCAATAATAAACGTATTTAAAAATGCACAGCAAATTTGGAAGTGTCAATTCAACTCCTATGGAGTCAAATACAGCACTTTCAAAGTGTCTATATTGGTCCACTCTAGTTGGAGCTAAAACAACACTATTAAAGAAGTTAAACGTGTCAGAGTTGAAATAACATTCTCAGGAGTTGAAATTTAAAACAAATGAGTGTAGAATTTACCTAACACTAGTGTATAGTGTCAAAAATTAACACTGTCAGGATTTGATTCCAACACTTAACAGTCTTAAATTCAAGACATATTGACATTTGACACTGTGAAGAGTGTTAATTATATGTAAATATAAAAATATTTTATAGTTGATTTAATTATAAAAATACTACTGAAAAACTATACTATTTCTAAAAGCAATACATGTCACTTGAACTAGAAAACCACACAATTGCAGTTCAAACCAGATTTTTATTTCTAACAAACACACCACATAAAAGCATGCAGTGCAAGAGCCTCCCTCTTTCTCTTTGGACTTTCTTGATATGTTGTGCTGGTGGAGGGTTCAGTGGAATGAGCTGCAGGCCAGGTAGCCAGATCCTCTCTGTGCATCATAGAAGTGTTCCTGTTTTATTTAAAAACAATTAATTATAGAGCAAGTTCAGAACACATAATGAGTGCATGAATTTAAATACACCATTTTCATTGACAAACGTACATATCCTTTGTCTGAGTATGGATCTCTGAGGCTGGAAAATAGAGTGATGATGTCGAAAACATGTTTTCACAGAGACTGGTGGGCTCCTCCTGAAAGACATGACACTGCCACTAAAGTTCCCCAAACATAAAGATTTTATTGTTAACTGTTGTTAACTAGCTTCAGTGACTTTTAGTCTCTACCAAATTTTTGGCATGCTCTAGCCCATTAATAATGATTTTTGTCATTTAATTACATTTAATACTATATAATGAAGACAGATGAACATTGGATTCTTACCTATTGGTTTTTCAGAAACATGCTGGGCTGTACAGTATATAATAGGAGACCAACCTTTCTGAACAAATGTGTCTATCCAGTCAGTTAACGTCACAGGAAGTTAACCCTGTCAGGTAATTGTAGGCTACCATAGACTAATGACTTTGATTGTAGGCTTCACGGGATATTTCCAAGCCCTGCCTGCTGCACATTCTTCCCACCAGCCAGGTTTCTCTTTCTATCCACCCTGTAGAAGTTGTTTTCTCCTTCTGTCTAACCTCTTATGCAACTCACCACCATTCATCTTCTTTTTCTACTCCTTCTTGTTATAATTATTGTCATTATTATTAACAGCCAAGGAAGAACCATTGGGTGTGGAAAACAGCACTGTTGGAATTTTGGTCAGTTCTGCGGTGGAGGTTAATTTGGGGGGAAAATTGCTCAAACCTGCAGGTAGGAAAATGTTATACATGTATAATTTATAATAACAAAAACTGGGAATCCTGTTATTTTGTTGTTGGTTTTCTAACTTCTCATCAATCTGACTCTACACACAGTTGTTGGAGTGAAGCTGGACTTGGAAGCCTGGGTCGACAAGTTCAAGATCTTGGCTAGTAATGTGTCAGACAGTCGACAAAGTTCTCAAAAGGTCCTGCACGTGTCACAGATCTAGTCCATATTGAGTTGACCAATAGGAGAATGGTATTTTTTTTTTGTACCTATTAAGAAAACATTTTTGTTTATAGTGTGGACCGTCCAGGAGTTGTGAGATGGATTGTGAGGTCAACACAGACGTAAGAATTGTTGCTTTGTGTCATCTTTATGTTATTAAGGTTATGATTAAAAATAAACAAATAACAGAACAACAACATCATGAAACACAGCTAGTGTATTTTCATTGTGTAAAAATAATAGGATTTATCTTTCTGAAAGACTAAATGGAACACCCGTCTGCTGTGTTTAGGACCTTCTCTGCTATCTGATTGATGATGGCGGATTTCTGGTCATGTCCAACCAAAGAGATCACTGGAAAAAGGTTTGTAGTATTTGGTTCATATATTAATTGCATGGCTGTGGTTGCTTAAAAGTTAAGGACGTGGACCTTGGTCCGAAAGGCTTTGGGTTCATATCCACCAGTTCACCACTTGCAGAAAGGCTTACTGTGTGGTGCAGTGAGATTTGGGTGGCATTTAGACTGCCCCTGCGAATCAAGGAACTGATAAGCGAATCTAACACATGAGTCCCTCCATCCTTCCTTCCTACCAAACCAACACTGGTAACAGTTTCACAGTTTTCATTGTAGTTTTGTTGGGCACACTTTTGGCACAGCCTTTCTTTGCCATCTATGTCTCCTTCTCCCAACATGTTTACGGTGCTTACACGCAGTCTGAAGTTCGTCTCTCATGTGACTGTTGTTCAAGCCACACCTACTCTCTCTATGTTCGTGGGTCCTACTAATACAAGGAGATGCCTGAGTATTGCATCAAATGCTGCACCTGCCTTTCCACTCTTGTGCTTTCTCTGCTGCAGCTGTATGCTAACTTCTGTGGTGGAAACTTTCTGTGTCCACAGTTTCTTTAACTGCATATCACTAAATAAAAATCTTGTCTGTAAAAAGAAAATTTTCAAATTAAAAAGCTGGCGTTGATTGGTTCTTTATTTTCTGTCTGCGGCACAGGATGAGATCAGGTACACAGCACAAGCAGCATAAAAGATAACATAATAGGATCGAGCGGTAATGGCGCTTTTATATCATTCAAGCGTGTCTTTATCTTCATCTCAAAACAATAGATGCTAAACATATCATCCAACTTGCACATCCTGCTTTAACTTATGCATCCTGCTTCTTCTTCTCAGTTGACCATAAATGGCCAACTTGTACATCTTGCTTCCTATTCTTCCAATGCGCCTCTCTTCACCTAGGATTCAACTTCCAATGTCTCCATTGTTATCCCTCTTTACCTTGGTTTCAACTTCCTGATGTGCAGGTACTACAACTGGAGACTGTTTTCACTGGAAGAAAAACAGGAAACAAGGTTCAGCTTGAAACTCCCAACAGACAATAGCAGTAAAGGTGTCTCGGTCCTCCTAACAGGCAATAGCAGTAAAGGTATTAGTAGCAAACAAAATCAAACATCAGCAGTAATATGAAATACACTTTTTACCATTACACTTCTGCTCCGCCCCCACGTACCTCCACAACAGGACTGAGGCAAGCAACCTGTCCATCTAAGCAAACCCCACCCCCACCTCTCTATTTGGAACAAAACGGGCCACAGCCATATGCATCCCCTAACCAGTGGACCAATTTCAAGTTGAAGGTTTGTAACGCCAGGTACAGGCAATCCTGCAGTTGTTGACTTTGCACCACTGGAGCGGTGTGTTGTTGGGACAGAGGGTGAAGGGCTGTCGCAGGATGTAATAAGACAGGATGCCAACCACCCAGCAGATTGCTGGACACTCCTTTTCCTGTCTGAATTTTGGTCTTACTGCTGCTTGTACCTTTCTCCCAGCTTTTTTAATCAGGTCCAGAATGCCCCTCTGCTTTCTGCTAAATAGTATTTCAAATAGAGGAAATCTTGTGGAGGACACAGCACCTCCTGCAAAGAACAAGGGGTCTAGTCACGTATCTTAGTTTGGACTGTCCTCTTGAATAATGTATCACTGACTTTAAAGTTAATTCATTTTCCCCCGTCCGTCCGTCTTTCTGAGGGTGGTAGACACTAGTTCAAATAGAAATGCATGAAATGTAATAATTAAATTATTACATTTTATTAAAATTAAATAAAATACATAATTCCTTTAGGGTTCTTGACTGTCAAGATCTACTTTGGGATATGGACCTGCAATAGACTCTGAAAAAATGATTTTGCAACACTTTGCAGAGATCTTACAAATGCCTCCATCATTACAATGAGGTTCATCCCTTTCCATTTGAAGGGGACCGTAATTAGTGGCAGCATTCAGCATCCGAAGCATTATGCACACATCCCCACTAAATACCAGGCCAATCAAATGGGTCGGTGACTTTCACCTTTGGTTTTTAGCACTTGTTTTACAACAGAGGTCAGCAACCTGGTAGCTCCCATGGTTTACCTAATGTGCGTGTGGGGTGTGTTCCAAAAAAACAAATAAGTCCAAAAGGGTTAATATTGTTCTGTTCCTGTACTTTTTGAGGTTGCGCTTACAATATTTTAATGGATGCAATCCATTAAAATATCAGCAGAGTAGTCACTATTGTATGTTCCATAACATCATTACATTATTCGGTAAGTCTCAATAAAACAAGTAGCTCTTGTATTTCTGAGTGCCCTTCATGTAGTTCTCAGTTTCTAAAAGGTTTATTACAAGGTGTGGGTGTCTTTGTGAACCAGTTTGGCACAACCTTCAGCTTGTTAGTGCAGGCCTGGACCAGCTGCAAAGGAGGCCCTGGACATACGTGTTTCTGTTACATAGTCCCATTCGTGTCATGTGGGTGTAGGACCTGTGTTCAGAGCACCACCCAACCCAGCTGCCTCGTGTCCCAGAACCATGACTCCAAGGCCTTCTCAGTGGCCTCACCATGACCTTCAACAGCAGATGCCCAATTACACAACTGCCCCCTGTCAGGTAGCGTGCCGCTACATGCAAGTTTACATACTTCCCAACAGCCTTTCATGAAACTGATCAGCTGTTTGTTTGCTTTGGTGGTGCCCTGAGACAAGGCCCCTGTCAATGTAGAGTTTCTCTCATTGGATGGTGGAGGCAATCAACCATGCTTATGAATCCCATTTACTCAAGCAACATATTGTGGACAGTGCTGCTCTCTGACATTTGTGCTGCTACTACGCACATCTTCACTAAATGTAGCCTCAGTATTCCGCTGTGCCCAGCCGCACATTTGTATTCCACTAGTGCTTTCAGCACCATCCCTAGCCGTCTTGAGTGATGGGAAAAAAACAGGGTTTCACTGGAAGCTATTATGGGGAGGACATCGACAGCATGACTGACTGAATACACAGAATACATAAAGTTCTGTGTGGAGACTATTGTGCCAGCTCAGAGCGTGTGCTGCCTCTCCTATAGCAACCACTTTAACAATTACATTAACCAATTTATCTCAATTTATCAACCCTTTTCTCAGCAAAGCTCCTCTCCATCTGTCCAGCCACCTTCTCGAATGAGGACAGCTGCATAACCTCCCACTGTCTGCTAGTCATTTAGGTGTTGACGATGCTGACAATTATCTACTGCAACAAGTCCATATACATCTGGCAAGTGGAGAGAGCACAGTGAGAATTACATTCTTGATTTCTTGAGTGAATAATGAAATGATCTTTTGGTTCACTGACTACCTGACAAGTATGCCACTGGCAGCCTCTGGTCTGAGCATGGTCAGTGATACTGGAGCTCCACAGGGAAGTGGTCTGTCCCCCTTCCTCTTCACCTTATACACCAATGACTTTCAGTACAACTTCATTCATGTTTCTTTTGGTAGTTTTCTGATGACTCAGCTGTTGTTGGGTGAACATAACCTGAGGCTGAATGTCAACAGGACCAGAGAGATGGTGATTGACTTCAGGAGGAAGAGGATGCTGGGGCAGCGGCTGTTGATCTGAGGCAAGGTGGTGGAGAACGTTGATATATATATATAAGGATATGTATTGATATACATGTACATAATTCATTTTCTGAACATGTAAAAATATCACCCATAAACATAAGCCATAACAGTAACCGGACAACATGGAAGACAAGACATACTCCAAAGTAAATTATTTCTGCTGAAAATATAATAAATTTAGTTTGTGATCATGCCAAAACATAACATTGTTAAATGTAAAAAAAAATAAAAATAAAAAAGGTTAAAAAAAATCAAATGCCCACAAAATTGGCCAAGTGCAATTTTATCACCCAACACATGCTGCAAAGCAAAGAATTTGTGTTGAAAACATTAAAAATGTCATTTTTGTAATATGTCATAATATCACCAAAAACATGTAACTCAGCGGCCAAAATATAACCAACAAATTAAAAATATGGCTACGTTAACCAACACAGAAAAAAAGTGAAAAATCAAATACACAAACATAATTAGGTGCAAGTTTATGGCCCAAGATGTACTGCCAAATAAATAATTTGTGCTCAAAACATCATAAATTTCGATACCTATTTCAAATTTCAGATACCTCACTCTGCAAACTTAACCAAAATGGGAAAACAGTGTAAAAGGAAATGTCCACAAAAATTACCAAGTGCATGTTTATGGCCTAACACGCTAAATATTGTGTGCTGAAAACATTAAAAAATGCCATTTGTGAACATCATGAAATTTCACCAAAAACATGTAACCCAGCGACCTTAACTAATGCTGAAAATGCAGCAACATGTATCAACATGGTAAAAAAAAGTAAAATCATATGTCCCCAAAAAAGATGTTACTTGGCAAATTTAAACAATGTAGAAAAAAAAACATAAAAAAAAAACAAATATACTCAAAAATAATTAAGTGCAAATATCTAGGACAGAATACTTTATTGATCCCAGGCTGGGGAATTGTAGTGTAGCTGCAGCAATACATTCAGTATTTAGGAAATGGGGAAAGTGGAAAAGTGGGGTAAAAGAAACAAAGACCGTTAAAAAGAGTTTTTGATAATGCGATGCAGAGGAAAAAAGAAATGGGTGGATTGAGGTGGCATAAAATCAACTAATAAAAGCATAACAATAAATATGCTGTTTACCAACGTCTTAATGTTAATGTTAATGTATAGAGAATGGAATGGAACGGCTTACTGTTCATCACCCGAGGGGGAAACACTTTTTACAGGAGCTCCAACAACAATAAGATATAATGAGAATAATAGAAAACTATAATTGAAGTGAGAAAAAAATATACATATATGCACCAATAAGATAGAAATATAGAGTACTGATTGTAGAGTCTGAATGCTGAGGGGATATATGACCTGCGGTAGTGCTCCTTTATGATGGAGCTGCTCAGGTCCACTACATTGGTAGACGGCATTGGCCATTCTTGTAAAGTGGAGCAGTCCAGTTTATTGTTGAGGTGTACACCCAGGTACACCTGTCGACCAGCTCAATATCAGAAACCTTGATGCTCACTGGTGAATGTGAGGATGCCTTTTCCAGTAGTCAATCACCAATTCTCTAGTTTTACTGGTGTTCAAGTTTAGTAAGTTGCTCTCAGACCAGTCGACAAAGTCCCTAATGACCGACCTGTACTCCAGCTCATCCCCATCAGACACACAGCCAACAATGAATCATCTGAGAATGTCTGGAGGTGACAGTTGAAGGAATTGGAGGTGAAGTCCGATGTGTAAAAAGAGAACAAAAACGGTGAAGGCACTGTACCCTGGGATGTCCATGTGCTACAGCTGATCTCCTTGGACCTACAATCCCACAGTCACTCCAGCTTTTTCCCTTGGTGGGATGGTGTTAAATGCAATAGAAGTCAAAGAATATGACTCACAGCACTCCCAACGGTCTCCAGGTGAGTCAGCGCCCGTTGCAGCAGGTAGATGACAGCGTCATCTGCTCTGATGTTCTGCCTGTAGGCAAACTGCAGTAGGTGCATCACAGAGCTCACCACATTGTGCAGGTCGCTGAGGATCAGTCTCTCCATGGTCTCTAAAAGGGGAAAGGGCAAAGCAACAGGCCTGTAGTGATTCAGCTCCTTTGTGTGCCACGTCTTAGGAACTGCAACCACACATGAGGTCTTCCACAAGAAAGAAAGAAAAGAAGAAAGAATTATTTTTTGTCATTGTGACGTTGTGATTCACACCACAATGCACAACGGAATTTGGCGTCTGCATTTAACCCATCATCAAAGTGAGCAGTGGGCAGCTTTTGAGCTCCCGGGGAGCAATGTGTAGAGACAATACCACACTCAGGGCACCTCAGTGGTAACTTGGCGGTAGGGGGATTCAAACCCAAGTCCGCTTCCTTAACCACTAGGCCACTGCCCTGTAAGATCGGAACCTTCTCAAGGCTGAGGCTCAGGATATGTGATGATGGGTGTGTCCACATCACACCATTGGTCAGCACAGTTCTAGAGCAGTTATCCAAAATATGCACATCTGAGTCCTTGAAAGAGTGTCCCTTTTCATTGAGATGGAGTTAACCTACTGAGTCTTGTCCTGATGTGGTCGACCTCCTGTGCTGGGCCATGTGTTTGTGGAGTGGTTGTTTGGTCTCTCCAATATACAGATCCGAACACTCTTCACTGCACTGAACTGAATAGAACACGTTGTTAAGATTTTCCCTTGGAATTTTATCCTTGGGATGAACTAACCTCTTTAGTTAGAGTGTGTTGCCCGGTTTGAAGTAGACAGGAAAGTTGTGTTTGCTGAAAATCCTACGTAGTTTCTCAGATACTCCTGAAACATAAGCCACCACCATGTGTTCCCTCTTGTTCTGACCTTTTGTGATGTGTTTTGAAGTGGTTTCTTTATTCTGCCTATTACCTGTTTTGTTGAAGGCCCAGTTTGGGTAGCCACAGGTTTTCAGAGCCTGTCTGATGTGTGTGTGTTCTTTTTCCTTCCCCTCTGCTCTGGATGGGATGCTGTCTGCCCGGTGTTGCAGAGTCCTAATGACACTGAGCTTGTGTTCTAGTGGATGGTGAGAGTCAAAGAGTAGGTACTGATCAGTATGTGTGGGTTTCCTGTAGACATCTGTGACAAGGTCTCCATTTTCCCCAACTGATACCTCACAGTCCAAGAAAGGAAGTTTTCCGTCCTTGGTCTCCTCCCTGGTGTATTTAATGTAATTGTTGACTGAATTGATGTGCTTAGTAAAAGCCTCCACTTCTTGCCTTCTTACCGTGCTTAGTAAAAGCCTCCACTTCTTGCCTTCTTACCGTGGCCCATGTATCATCAACATAACGTAACCCGTGCCTTGGCTTTGTCCCTTTAAAGGAGACTAAGGCTTGAGTTTCTATGCTTTCCATGGCACAGCCATGCTTCTGTTTGTAGAATTCCCCATTGACCTGAAATACGTGGTGTTGAGGCAGAGTTCCAATAGTGAGCAAACATGGTCCGGGGTCAGAGCAGTTCTGGTGTGTAACACCCTGTCCTGTCGTAATGTGTCCCCAACTGCCTTTACTGCTTCTCTTGTGGGGATGCAGGTGAAGAGAGACGTGACGTCAAATGAAACCATGGTTTCGTCTGGTTGCAACTTCACGTCACTGATCTTCTCAGTGAAGTCTATGGAGTTCTTAATGTGGTGGCGGGTGTCTCCTACCATAGGTGAAAGAATTGTAGCACCCAATGCATCTGGCTTGTGGAGTCTGTAGTCTTTGGTTGCTTGTGTAAAGCCTCGGGTGACACCACGTGTTCTATCC
Source organism: Paraplagusia blochii (assembly GCA_016785265.1). Taxonomy (NCBI): domain Eukaryota; kingdom Metazoa; phylum Chordata; class Actinopteri; order Pleuronectiformes; family Cynoglossidae; genus Paraplagusia; species Paraplagusia blochii. The sequence goes on along the minus strand of JAFBJS010001374.1, from coordinate 23,651 downwards.
TGGAGGATGTTAAACTTCCGTAGCTGTCTCTCCTTGCTCTTTGAATGCTGTGCTAATTGTGCCTTCTCAACAAAATTGGAAACTTCATGTATTAAAGCCAGGGGTAATTTTTTCCTCAGTTGTTGACAAATCTGGTTGCACTTCTGTTTTAAATTATCTAAAGTAAAATGTACCTGTCTTATCCTTTCGCTTAGTAGTTGTTTCTGTGCTCTGTGCAGAGGGGGAGGTCTGCGTCATCAACTGTCTGCTACATACCATTCTGCCTTGAGATCCCAGGAATATCAATACCAGAGCAGGCTTCTCTAGACGGGTGTGACAACGACTCCCATTCACATCTGAACATGTGACAAGAAAACTGCTCATTAACATCAGGAGCAGTTTCTGTCTAAA
>JAFBJS010001374.1:12482-23207 GCA_016785265.1 Paraplagusia blochii | reverse complement strand
TTCCCTCCAACAACAACCAGAAACTGATGAAGTTCCTTAGTTGAGGAATGAAACGTCTTTCAACTCCAAGAAGAAGTCCAGTTGCTTACAACTAAACCCTTTTTGGATATCATGGCCTGGATGAATGAGAATCTTCACAGACACACTCAGTTATATATTTTCATTTTCCTTAATTTGTCATTTTCAGTTGGTAAAAGGACAAGATCACGTACGCAAAACAGTTGTGTACCGTGTTCAAGCTTAAAGCCTTTGTGATGTTTCTTCACATTGCACATGCACAGTACATTGTTTTGATTAACTTTGATGTTGTAGTGTGCAATAACACATTATAGGCCTATAGTACAGTACATACTTTTAATCCAAAACCACACAGCAATGCAGTATGTCCGCTTTTTGGGTCTCCTTTACCCCAGGGGTGGGGGGACTTCCGTCTCCCAGGTGTTCAGAGGAGGACGAATGAGATTAGAAATAATCAGGCATACAATTCTTAAAGAATAAAGAAACAATAAATGGTTTATTGAAATATAAGAAAGAAAACAGACTTACAGGAATTCCCGGATCTTGGTGCCGTTCACCACGAATGGATCTTGCGTCTCTGTCTGTACGTCTACAGTAAGAGCATCATCCCAAGAACCCAGAGTTCTGTCTGCTGCGGTTTTTTATACTGCTTCAACTCGTTCTTGTCCATGTGAGCGTGTTTGTGTCCTCTCATGTATATGAGTGTGTGTGGTGTTTCCTCTCATATCTCAGTGTGTGTTTAGATGTGCGTGTGTGTCTCTAAATTGGTTTCCAGACAAAGTTGTAACCATCAACAAAGTCCAGCAATTTGATCTGATGGAGACTGATGGACAGACACCAAAGAAGATAAGATTCTTTGGGCATGGTGAATCTTCATGGTGTTCATGTGATTTTAGTCAGACAACACAGCTGAGAATAGTTCAAGTATCAGACAGACGAGTTTTAGCAGAATGTGATGCGTAGCAGGCATCTCTATAGTCTACTTTTAGTATGGGATATGGTGCCATTTCATTCTTTAAGTACTCCCTAGAAGGAGGATTGCTTAATTGACAGCTTTTGATACTGTAGTGACATACAAGTTCTTCTTTCATCTCTTGGTCTTATTTAAGATTTTTCTTTTCTCTCTATGGTACATCCCCAATTTAGCAGGATTTAGGGGGGTGTAACGGATTGAATAACAGCTCAGTGAATTTTATTTTAAATCCTGCAGAAATGGGTTCGGACTTTTTATTTTTTTTATACACATTAAATGTATTAAATGAGGTAACTATAAATCACATTTTTGCAAAGCTTGACCCTGTATTGCTGCTTTTATTTCGTTTTGTATTTTCGGTTGATCTTGACATTTATTTTGCTTAGGTAAAACAGTATCCTGACGTTAGAGCCACAGACCCACATTTGTTTTGTTGTTGACCCATGTGCAGGTAAATAATCAGATTTGTTGATAAAGTTGTTTATGTCTTGTAGTTCTAAGTTTGCCTTGTGGCTGCGCTAGCATTCGCAGTTCCGAACGTGCTTAGCCTGTGACGTAATGGTTATGGTGATTCAGTGTACTACTAGTTTTAGTCACAAGAGGGGAGTATTTAACTGTAAATGAGTTTTGGATATTGAAAACAAATGTATCAGTTTATTTCTGTATATTACATGTCAGAAATGTTTTCTTTTTGATTGGTTCATCTGTATACTTTCATGTGTTTATTTTATTAACCAAGTACATATAAATAGAACTAGATTAAGATTACATTTATAATTCTTTAGTAAATATATACAGTATATAGCAGGAGGAGAATTTTCCATGCTCACATGGAGAATCACCAACTCATATTTGATTCACATTGTCCTCATGTATCTAACTTTTGTCACTACCCTTCATCAACCCCCTCTTTAATTGAGGGCGGCACCATCTTGTTATAAATCGCTTTTCAGACTGCCAACTCATTCGTCATTTCTTCACTCAAACCCTGAAGGAAGACCTTCTCCAATCCCACTTTTTCCCACCCACTCTGGAATCTGGAAAGCAACCGCCTAATCAGCTACTAAACGGCCTCCCTGCCTTAATGAAAAGAAGGTTTTGGCCCTGTCCTCCTTCTAACAGGGTGATCCCAATCTCAGAGGAAAACACAGCAAACAATTTACAAACTGGATAACCAGTCTCCTGTGGTCTCACTGCCCACTGCGCAGCTCTGCCAGTGAGGGGGTTGATTAAAAACACTATTCTAGAATGTTCAGAAGAGTATGAGAGAGAGGTGACCGCTGAAAACACATGAGATTTTGCACAAGGAACAGCCAGACGTACCCAACATGTCCCTCATAACTCTCAGGAACACATATGCTTTCATGTGTTCATGCAACAAGGTCGAGGTGATGTGGTTTGGATGACACCCAGCTCTACCTATCCGGCAAACCCTCTACATCTCTCCCTACACCCTCCCTAAACGCCTGCCTAACATAATTTTCTGAAATTAAACAGTGAGAAAGCCATAGTCCTCCTTGTAGGCACCAAACCCACGCTCTCCAAAACCAATAGTATCACCTTTTCTATAGACAGTTAAGAGCCTGGGCGTCATCCTTGATAGCACCATCTCATTCCAATCTTATATAAACAACACCACACGATCCGCCTACTTCCACATGGGCAACATAAACTGTCTGCGCCCCTCACGTACCTCCCATTCCACCTTAATTCTTGTTCATAGTCTCGTCACCTCTCACCTTGACTATTGTAACTCTCTTCTCTTTGGTCTCCCTCAGAAATCCCTCCATAAACTCCAACTGGTTCAGAACTCATTTGCCCGCATCATACCAAAACCCTGTTGTTCCATCATATCACCCCTGTACTAAAGCACCTCCACTGGCTTCCCATCCACTCTCTCGTATTATTATTATTATTATTATTATTATTATTATTATTATTATTATTATTATTATTATTAAGGTGTAATTAAACTGTGCTTCAGAAGTGGTGCTTCTGTGGAGGCAGACAGCCGACCATGCTGGATGTCCTATGGTGAAGAACATGATTAATTGAAGCAATTAATTAATCATTGTCCCATGTCTGCTGACCAATACTTGCTGATGGCGCAGCATGTGCTCCACCTGTTCAACAAACATGGTGTCCGCTGGGTTCATGATCAATTAATCAAATTTTATTTGTATAGCCCACATTTACAAATAAGATTTGTAACATAGGGCTTTACAGGGTTGGAAACATCCTGTGTCCTTAGACCCTCAGCCAGGGTAAGGAAAAACTACTGAGAGAAAAACACTTAAAAAGGTTCCCCAATGTTCTTAGCAAGTCCAGCACAGGCAGCATAGGAGCAAGAATTTGGGGAGTGCCTGTAGCAGCGCCATAAACCACAGAGAAGGAACCAAACCATGCCCCCTTTTTGGTTTCAGGGGTTTACATGAAGAGAGAGAGGTGCCAGCATGGATAGTGTGCCAGTTTGCTTGGTCCATTTCTGGTCAGATTATTCTGTTACTGATTTGTGTAGTAGGTAGGACCAAAATGCAGTAACTGACGGTGCATGTCTTAAAAAATTAATTGAAACAAAAAACAATCAAAAAAAAAAACAGAAAAACAAAACAATGAGTAAATGGCTAAACCAGAACAAGACACGGGCGAGACTTAGCCAAATACAAGCAGAACTTCATGCAATGGACATACATCACTCAGTACCAGGATAAAGCAAACAATTATCTAACAGGACAGAATGAGGGAGAGGGGTATAATGAGTGTGCCAGGTGTCACTAGTGAGACTAATTGACAAAGAAACTGCAACAGCGCATGAGCGGACGCTGGTATATATGATGCCGTTGCTCTCCAGTCATATGAGCTCCTCTCCGTTGTTTTCAGTGTCTTTTCGGCTTTCACACCCTCAAAATTGACTTGCTTTCATGCAATTGTGTGACGCTAAATCCACGGGCATAGTTTATTCTGCTGCAATACCGGCACTTTTGTTTACAAGTGCTTGGGCTAATGTCAGTAGCCCTCCTCGGCATGTCACACTCCTGTCATTTTGCCACCACTCCCTTGCAGGATTACTACGATATTCTGTCGCTGATCTCCTGAGGATCTGGTTCAATGAACCAATCCCTCCACTGCTGGAGCTGCAACACCACCCAAACATTACCGCCTCCCTTATCGATTTTACATCCTCTCGTCCACCTCACAGTATCTGTGGCCTTAACCATCAACCACAGTGCATAAGCCTGCCTGGCTAGGTCAGCTAATGCTATTCGTGCCAAGCATGACACCTCTGCTGTCAACAAGCAAAGGACAACTCATCCACGATGTCACCACCGACCGTAAGATGACTTTTTCTTCCTAACAGAAACTTGGCAAAAGCCAAATGACTTCTCCGCTCTCTGCGATTCCACTCCTCCTGTTTTTTTGTGTATGTCTCCCTTCCTCGTGGCAACGGCCGAGGATGTGGTCTTGCAGTAATTCACTGCGAAAATTGAAAAGTCCTGCCCATCTCTGTTGATGAATTCAACACATTTGAATGCCTTGTTTTTAAGCTTTCTGGATTCTCTCTTCTTCCCACCAGGACAATAACTCCTCCCAAGCCTCAACCAGCCACTAATATATATATATATATATATATATTACTATATTTTAAAACTATATTTTTCTTTCTTAAAGAAAATCCTCCAACCACCCAACTCTCTACCTCTCCACCTGTACTTCAAATCTGTAATTCTATAATTGACTGTTTCACTAGGATGGACTGGTGTCAGTGGCTTAAGGAAGCGGACTTAGGTCCACCAAGTTACCGCTGAGGTCCCCTTAGCATGGTATCATCTCTTCACACTGCTCCTTGGGCAGCTCACTGTCACTTTGATGATGGGTCAAAATGCAGACGCAAGATTTTGTTGTGAGCTGTGGTGTGAATCACTTTCTTTCTTACTACCTCAAAATCCACAACATCCACCACTTCAAAATGCTATTGCCCCCCCACACACACACTTACATTCCGTCCCTTCATCTGTTTTGTTCCTCAATCCATCTCTGAAATCTCTGACCTCAAATCAAAACCCACTACCTGTCAGCTTGATCCCCTACCCTCAACCCTTCTTAAATCCTGCCTCCCCTCCCTGCTCCCTCTCATATCTGCCATTATCTACTCCTCTCTCTCTTATGGGGTACTTCCTTTACTGTTAAAAACGGCTGCTGTTACCTCCATTTAAAAAAAAAAAAAAGGTTCCCAAACAACTATGATAACCTCCGCCCCATCTCAAACCTACCATTCATCTCCAAAATCATAGAAAAAAACAGTTGCCAACTAAGTCCACTGTAACACATACCTGCACTCACTCCTTGAGCCTTTTCAGTGTGGTTTACGTCCCTGTCAGAGCACAGAGACCGCCCTACTCAAAATTACCAATTGATTTCATCGCAGCCAATTCCGGTCTCTCCGGTCCATCCTCATCCTCCTGGATCTGAGCGCTGCATTTGACACCCCACCCTCCTCAGACGACTCTCCTCTATCGGGCTCTCCCACACTTCTCTCAGCTGGTTGTGTTCCTACCTCACAGATCGCACACAACACATACAATTGAAATCTTTTACATCAAAACCCTGCCCAGTCATTACAGGTGTGCCCCAAGGATCTTCCCTGGGGCCTCTACTCTTTATCGTCTACCTCCTCCCACTTGGTCATATTTTCCGTAAATTTAATATCCACTTTCACTGCTGTGTGGATGACACCCAGCTCCATCTCTCTTGCAAACCCAAGTCCACACTTCCATCCCACTACCTTACCTCTTGCCTCTCCGAAATTAAAACCTGGTTGACTGAACAGTAACAAAACTGAACTCCGTCCAGTCGTCACAGTCATCCCTATCCCAAGTTAACAGTTTTTCATTAAACATTGAAAGTTCAGCAGTCTCTCCCTCCCCTCAGGTCAAGAGTCTGGGCTTCATCCTTGACAGCACACTTTCTTTCCAATCACACATCAATAACACCACTCATATAGCTTACTTACATCTCCTGACCTCTGTAACAGGGACTCTCTTCCAACCTTAAAATGCCTTCTTAAAACTCACCTCCTTTGCTCTGCCTATTTATTAACTTCTCTTTCTTGACCTGTGTTTTATGTTGTTTTATTTATTGATTTTCTCTTGTTTTAATTGTATTATGTAAAGTGTCCTTGAGTGTCCTGAAAGCTTTTAAATATACATTGTTGTTATTATTATTATTATTAAAACAAGTGAGTCTGATCTCAGGCACAGTTGGTCTGTCTGGGTTCAGACGGACCTAGCACAATTTCTTTTTCATTTAACGTTTGTTTGTCCTTCATCTGCAACATAATAGTACTTCACCAGGTATATTTGTCATTCAATAAATATGGTGAACATATAAATGTCTACACCAGCTTTAACTCATGTTCCTGTAAAATCACCAAATGGAGGAACTATAGAACAGAACCCAAGAACAAAGCATAGAAAAAAAGTGTGCCTCTAGCAGATGCCTTATACCAAAAAGCTTCTCTTTCTCTCTCTCTATGTATATGCAGATATATGTTTAGACAATATTTCATGGTAATATTTGATAGTGTGTGAAAACTTAAGTGTCAAGAAAAATATCTGTCACTTCTTCTCTTATCTTTTACCTTTTCTTCTGCAGATTGGCCTTTTCTTTGGCGATGTGGACCCCTACCTGATGCATGCTCTCTATAACAACTCAGTCTTTGTTCGGAGACAGTCTTTCCATTATCAGTCTGCATGTGAACCTGTGAGTAGCAGCCACACTGGTGCCGCTTCCAGAGGACTCTTTGTGGTGAGAGAAACACAAAATGCACATTGAAAATAATAAGAAATTTAATACGGCTGTCTGATGTTTTGATATTATCATGCTGATTTTAGCATATACATTAGCAAATTATTGTAGGGTGTTGGCCTAGTGGTTATGGAACCTGACTTGTGTTTGGAGGGTTCCAGTTTCAAATCTCCCAGCTGACCATTGAGGTTCACTGAACATTGTGTCATCCCTATTGCTCCCCGGGTGCTCAAAGCTGCCCTATGTTCACTTTGGTGATGGGTGAACTGCAGGGGTAATAAAACTTTGTGTGCAAGAGTTTGCTTTTCTTCCTCCCTTTCCCTCATGTAATATATGGAAGAATCATTATTGTTTTTTTGTCCGTTATAGAAAACCTGCTAACATGTGATGCTTGAGTTTTACTAAATAATGTGGGATCTTAAAATAAAAAAATAAAAATAGTTGACCATAGCCAGGCTGAGAATTTTAATATATATATTTGTGTTGGTTCATATGAAAGAGAATTTAATTATTACTTTTACCAACCATTAATGTTCATCTCTGTTTTGTTTCTGCAGCCATCTATTGCTGATGTCCTTAGTCTTGCCTGGTGGACAACCACTGTGGCGTGGTGAGATGTGCTCACTGACACTAAAATGATATGATGATCCGTAAAGGGTTTTTTTTTTTCACCTTGGCAGCTATCCCCATGGGCATGACTACATTGTGTTCCAAATTATTATGCAAAGCATATTTTCTCAGATTTTCCAAAATTATCTTTATGAATGGCACTCATCATGATTTTGCAGTCACCAACCATTAGAGTACAATTCAAATGTTTTTGAATGAACCCCCCAATGATAATAGTATTTCAAAAATAAAAATCACAACTGCACCCAAAACGTATGTTCCAAATGAATAGGTACAATTGAGTTTCCACACATTTTATTGTCATTGTCACGTCACAATATCTATAGGATTGAGGGCAGGAGAGGATGGGGACCACACCAAAGGTTTGTCTCTTTTGATGCCCATTGCTGCCAGAGATGCAGATGTATTCTCCACATAGGTTGTGGATGTCTGGTTCTGATCTGATCTTTAACAACCTCCACCCCATCTCTAACCTCCCATTCATCTTAATTCATCTCTTGGAAAAAAATCGTTGCATCTCAACTCCACTCCCATCTCTCTCTCAACTCTGTCAATGAGCAATTTCAGTCTGGCTGCGTGGAAGCCAGACTGAAATTGCTCATAGAGAGAGTCACAGCACAGAAACCGCTCTATTAAAAATAACTAATGACATCCTCATGGCAGCTGATTCTGGTCTACTCTCCATCCTCATCCTCCTTCATCTTAGTGCAGCTTTTGACACCATCTCTCACTCCATCCTCCTCCGTAGTCTTTCCTCTATTGGCCTCACCAACATGCCCCTCGACTGGTTTTACTCTCTCTGACCGCACTCAGTTTATCCAACTCAAGTCCTTCAAATCCCTACCCTCCTCTGTTACTTTTGGTGTGGCCCAGGGCTGTGCGCCTGTGCGCGCCCCCAATCAAATTTTATTTATATAGCCCACATTGACAAATCAAATTTGTCACATAGGGCTTTACAGGGTTGGTAACATCCTCTGTCCTTAGACCCTCAGCCAGGGTAAGGAAAAACTACAGAGGAAAAAACCCTTTTAACAGGGAAAAAAAAACGGTAGAAACCTTAGGGAGAACCACAGGAGAGGGATCCACTCCCTGGACGGACAGACAGTGCAATGGGTGTTACCAGAACATAGAAATACAAAAAAAATAAAACAAATACAAAAGATACAGCACATAGTCAGAAATTAAATGCTTCCAGTTCATTCAGTAGGTGTATGATTTCTAAAAAAAAAAATCTAAAAATAAAGTGTATTATTATTATTATTATTAACAGTGTCACCGTAGATTTTGTTTGTCCTCATTGGTACTCTCTTCTTCATTCTTCATTCAATTCTCAGGTCCGCAGTACAGCAGCTGCTGTTAAGACTAACATACAACAGCTGGCTCCACAGAGGTGAGTAACAAGGACAAATTAAATATAGGCTCATTGGGGTTTGGTGGTGGAATAATTTTCTCGCCACCATTCTGTCCATTAATATAGACACACAAATCAATTAGTGTAAAAAGGAATCTTAATTATTTTATATTAAATATATATTTTTTCCAAGTAAAAATAAATGATTTGTACTTTTCTTGTTGAGTAATTTAGACACTTGGTAACAATCCTAATCACAAGCCCAGAAGGTGGCCATAATGATGAATGCAAAACACTAACGACTGTTAGATTTATATTTCAGTTTTTGTTTTTGTTTTTTTGTTTAGTTTTTTTAATTAGATGAAAATCCCATTAACTATTTGTGTTTGAGTTGTAGACAACCTCTTGGTCGAAAGCTTTGAGACAAAGCAAAGCAGTTGTGTGACAATCCACAGCCAGTTCTACTTCACCAACACCACAAACTCCTACAACATGCTGCAGGACTGTGGAAACTGTTCAAGGTGTGTTTCTGATTTTTGATCCAGATGTTTCAGCTGAAGATTGTTCTCTGACTTGTGTTGTTGTTTTGTGATGTTACGCCATAGGCTGTTCCATGCCAAACGGATCGACAACACCAACCTGCTCTTTGTTGTGGCTGAGACATTGCCCTGCAGTTCCTGTGAGATTGAGAGACTGACGCAGGTCAGGACAAAGTGTATCCTCTGAGGGCTCACAAATTCAAATTCAAAGGCTTTCCTTTGTATGTTTGTGTGTCTGTGTAAGTGTGTTGAAGCTGAAGACCTCATCATTCCTTAGCTAACAAACAGTTGAAGAGGAGAACCCATGTGAAGTGCTAAGTAATGCACGGTATCGTAAAGGCCCAAATACCTGCTTTGACTACAGTGCCTTAGTAAGTGGCTATATCTACAGTCATGGGAAATATTATTAGACCACTCTGCTGTTTTCTTCAATTTCTTGTTCATCTTAATGCCTTGTTCCACTAAAGGTTTATCACCTGGGGGAAACAATACACAAAACCATGCAATGACTAAAAGGACTGTATTTGTCCGTACAATGTTATTGTTAGTGATATAGGAATGGAAGTTATTTTTGCCACTGTCAATAAAACCATGCAAAATGGCCAGAAATCAGCTCTGAAATTAACCTTAATTCTGAGCCTTTTTTGTTGCTATTATATTTGCCCAGATTAATGTAGATTGAGTGGAAGCAAACTTTTAAATGGACAAGAAATTAAAGAAAGAGTGGTCTAATATTTTTTTCCATGACTGTATACCTACTGTATATACCTTGGTATATTTTAATTTATTTTGCAATTGTATTTAGACAAAATTAAAATATTTAAATAATATATTGAAAGGAATTCTTGCTAAATTCTGTTTATCATTCAGGCTTAAAATGATATGTGCTCCTAATGGCTTAAAAATCATTGCCTTTCTGTATATTCTCCTTTTTTTGCAGGAAAACACATCAGAGTGTGGACGAGGTTTTACTCTGCAGGCTTCCATTGGCCTTCTTCTCCTTGTCCAGTTTTTTCTGCCTCTGTTTCAACTACATATGCCATACACATTATACATTTCTCTGGCCTAGGGTCCAGGTCTACTTAAGGTTTAGCTTGACATCAAGAGCCAGACAGGAACTCTGAATAGGATAATGAATGCACAACTGAGTTTAAATGTGTTTGATGAAGCTGTAGGCTTAAACCCCAAACTCAAAGATGGCGACTTCATGTCCCTTGTGTGTTTGACTGCCAGGATGACATGGCCTGTTGACAAATGCTGATATGACATGACCGATTAGACAGCTGTTAGCTGTTTAATGAAATTTCACCACAAAAATCCAGACTCCCAGACAGTCAACCTGCCCCTTTGAATAGAAGATTTATATACATATATATATATATATATATATATATATATATATATATATA
>JAFBJS010001373.1:24553-40921 GCA_016785265.1 Paraplagusia blochii | reverse complement strand
CTTGGCTTTCAGCTATAATCAGTTCTGATTCTGAAGCAAAAGAAAACGAAAAAAAAGAAAAAAAAAATCACAGTTAATATGAGGACAGGAGCTTAGGCCTTGTTCACTCTTTACAAAAAAAAAAAAAAAAACATCAGAGCTACATTTGAATAACAAGGTCAGACAGCGGTTGCCAGATCAGAAACAGATGCCCCACAACCTCAGCCGACACGTCTGCGGCACAGTGGCGTCACCTTCATCCACTGACAATGAACCTGCTGCTACTGCGAGGCACAGGTGGTTGATAGGGGAAAAGCAGAGCGGGATAAGACCAAAGCGGCCGCTCCAGTATAAACAGCAGCGTGTCTTCCTTTATTGATTTCTGTGAGCTGTAAGAGTGTTAGTCAAATTCCCCAGAGGCCCGCGGCACTCATCCCTGTTATCTCGGACAATAAGATCGACTCAATATGACAGGATAATCTCCCCTTTGAGTCCAAACTGTCCACATGTAAGATGACACTTATTCCTTTTTTCTTTTTCAGAATGACTCAAACATGCAGTATTCACACTGAAGACAAGGGATTACACTCAGTTGCCCTTTTCCATTATTTGCCTCTCACTGGCTTTTTCCAATCGTGGCCAGAGAGAGATAACAGTTTCATCGCTCTTGAGATTTTTATGTCAATTTTTCTTCCTTTTTTCTTCCCACAGTCCATCCCCCATGGCATATCTCAACCAATGAAACTGCTGTGTTTTCCACAACCGCCGCTGCCATCCTCATTCCTGGTGCCCCCCCCCTATCTCCTCTGTGGAATGTCATTGGATATGTTTGGTTATAAGATCAACGCAGCTGAGCTGAATGTTTAAATTGTTTAAAATACGTATTCAGGCCATGCTAATAATTCCGTGTGTGTGTGTGTTTGTGTGTGAAATGAATGTCTCGAAGAGGATTTGTGATCATTAAAATTCCAGACTGCTGCATTTCTGTGAAGTCTGTGTACGTTTGAGTAGAAGTTGTTGCACCAAGCACTTTTAGAATTAATTCTCATAATGATTTATTTTTAATGAATTATTTTATGTGGACCATTAAGTGTAATGGTCATAAAGGACTGAATAAAGAACCACTCAAATAAACAACAAAGAAGATAAAATTGACAAATGTAAAAGTAAATCTGAACAAAAGTTGTTCAAATTGTATATAAATATCAATCAGAAATATAAGTTTTTTTTTTTTCATTATGTAGCCATATCATCAAAGTTTCACCTTTACTAACTTAAAGTAGGATTGCAGAAATGCTTAAAAGTTATCTCGTTCAATAATATTAATAAAGTTAAAAAGAAAAACAATGGTAATGTCAACTTACACCTCTAGAGGGCACCAGAGGGGATTGGTAATATTCAATGCTCCTTCTGATGCAAACTGTCGTTGGATACGAGATACAATCAAATATAGAACCTTCTGCAATACAGGGTGAACACAACACAGAGAACCTAATACCAGTAAGAACATGCTATACTAGTATATATATATATATGTTGGAACATATATACATCATCTTCTGCCTATGTTAAATGGCTGTTCATGTAACAGTGTACCCGATCAGCATGTTACATTGGATTTCACATTAAAAAGCCATATTTTTAAGACAGTAATGTCCTTGTCATTGTGACACTGTGATCCACACAACAAAATGTGTCCTCTGTATATATCACCAAAGTGAACAGTGGGCAGCTTTGAGCAGTACATAGTGGAGCAGCGAGTGCCAAGCTTAGTGGACCTCAGAGGTAACATGGCAGCTGGTGTTAATCCTCCTGGTAATCGGCGTCATCACCCTCACCTGTGTCCAGTCGGCCTTTGTTTGTTAGTCTCACTCGTTTCACCTGGTGCCCTGGTTATATCTACATCACTCCCTCCTTTGCTCCTCGGCAGTTCACTGCCCGGGGTTGAGCGGGGATGTCAAGCTGTTGTTTAGCTGGTTTACTATGCTGTTCAGATTGTGATATGTCTTTCATGGTCATGTCTATTCTTGCTTATGTTGTCTGATATTTTTGCTTGGTTCTACCTGCTTTTCTACTGAGTTGAGTGTGTTTCAAGTTGAATAGAATCCGAATGGTCTTTTATTAACTTGTAGACATAAAAATGTTTGTTTTTTTTTTTTTTACTTGCTACTCTTTTGTTTGCCTGCCTGTCTGTCCTTGGTGAGTATCACTTCCACTGTTGATCACCCTGAAGTTTCTTCCTTTATTTTTTACTCTGTCTGGGTTTTTGGGAGTTGTTCTTCAGTTGATGTGAGAGTATATAAGTGCAGGGGGTGTATATATATAGATATATAGATTTCGTGTTACTGCTTGTTTTTGTCATGTATGATTGCTGTAAAGTGCCTTGAGATAAAACATTTATACAAGTTATACATGCTTCTCAAATTACCCACTTAAAATGAGAACTGTAAATAAAATGCTGTTTAATCAATAATCTGAATCTTCAGTCATTTTTGGTTTTAAATTTCCCGGATTTTGTAGCAAGACATATCAGATATTAATCTATACTTAAACTCGTGCAGCAGTTGCTGCATCTGAATCCTGTTGTCTCTCTCCTTCTCCCCCTCTCTCCATGTTTTCCTCATGTCAACAAGCTCCACAATCCCACATGTGTCTAGGCCGCCATCCAAAATCACCAACAAACCGAGAGTAGAACTGCTACCTGGTGGAGTTTATTAAATTGGTTCATGTAGACAGGGTTAATAAGAATTCCAACCCTACCATAGTCCTATCTTTGACCTGGACCCTTGCTTCTGCACCTTTGCCTCATTAATCCGTCAAGTAAACAGAACCTTCTTCTCCTCACCTCCAGACGGGAGGCAGGGAGGGATAGAGCTGGAGAGACCTGGGGCTTATGTTAAGCTATGGCAACCTTTTTTTTTTCCCTCTTTCTCCCATTTTTTTTAAAAAGAGAAAATCAACTATGCAACGTGATACTGACATGATTGCAAATTTAAGGAAAAAAAAAAAAGTTGGTAAATTCAATTTAGGTCAGCTTGAATAGTCTGTCCGTGTCATGTTTGAATTCAGACTGAAAGTTAATTTTGTTTCATTACATTTTATGAGCCATCAAAGGCTTCAGTCTCGCCTCGTTTCTATTTTTAGGACCATTCTCAAAAGGTTATTTTTCAAATTATACTCTCGGAGACAGTTTCCATTTAATTCACTTGTAACTCGATCGGAATTTCAATCCAACCTTTTGATGCGGAGGTTTCGCTTTAACTTCGTAGTCACTTTTAGACTCAAACTCAGGTTTTTCCTTGTGTAGTACCTCATGGTGCTGTTTTCGGCCCTGCTTTATTCTGCAAGTTTGTTTTTGAAGAAAAAAAAATAAAAAAAATAAATAGAACATTAGCAGTAAGACAAACTTATGTAAAATGTTTAAGTCTAACTTGTTGGTAACTTTTTGTTTTGCTCCACTGAGCTGCATAGTTGCTTCAGAGATAATTTGACAAGATAAGACAAACATCTATAGAAGACAGTAAAGCCCCATTTCTCAATTTGAGATTTAAAGGCGATGATGACTGTGAGCTTGGACCAGTCATAAATTCAGCCTGAACAGTTTGTCCAAAACATGGCGATAATAAATAACCTGGACAGTGAAGCCTCACTGGTTGTCTTCTAGGTTTCTGGAAGTTAATTGCTTGTCCATAAAGAGCTACTCAAATGCACTTTACATAAACTGCATATGCTCTGCATATGATATATTTACCTCTGCTGCTATAAATATATCTACACACCCTTTGCAGAATATTTGCAGCAGCTCAATCGATAACTACTCACAGTGCTACATCTACAAGAACTAGTACATTTTGTGGTCCGATCTTGTGTTTATGTTCTCTAAACGTTGTGTACATTTGGATTATATATTTGGTTTTTAGAAATGGTTCATCTCACTGTCCTTAGAAAGTATTAGATCTTGCAGCAAAATTGATCTGGGGAAGCTTAATGTCACCCAACTCTTAACTTGTGTATGGTTGAAAATTAAACTTGACTTCAGGTCTGCATTGAGGATGAAGTATTCTGCTAAGGACTGCAGTAAGGGCCTAGAGTTAGTTTAACATGTACTGCAGGTGCGTGTATGAGTAAATCCCTTAACAACTTCTGGCAAGACTTGAAGTAATAAAACCCCCTGCACACCTCAAAGAGAGCTCCAAAGTATTAGCGGCAGCCAAGGAGACGGTGTGTATGATGTATTAGAAGAAGTGGTTTAAGAAGGTTTGAGCTGAGGGTCCCAAGGCCAATAGACCTGCGTTATCGAACACCAGCAGGTTCTATGGCCAATCTCCAGCTTGACTGTTGGCGACTCAGCACCAGCAGCGGCTTTGGTTGCAGATAAAATTCAGATTGACTGCAGGGCTTTGTCAGGCACAGAAGGAAATGTTGCTGTACTTTGGATTTTGAAGTATTGATACAATCCTGTCCGTCAAGGTCTTCTCATGTGTTTGGTATCCGGAATCCCCAGTCGAACAAACAAAACAGATATCCTCGCTTGTCAGCTGATGTCACACATAAATGATATGGCTTAACTAGATCATACACTGATATTGACTATGAATACTCTGCAAAACAAGCCAAATCAGTGATCTTTTTTTTTTTTTTTTTTTTTTAATCTGTATCTGTAAATAGTGGCAATTTTGTTTTCCCACTGCTTTTCTACTAGTGTTACTAGGGACGTTTTAACTTTTGGGGATTGAAGAATAATGTTTGACTTAAAATAGGGTTCATTCTGTTGACGATAATTTAATAAAGACAACTAACGAAGAACAGCAGGGATCTAATTGACAATTTTGATTGGGTTAACCAACTTATTTCTCCCTCCGTTTAAAGATGATCCTGTTTCAGATTGTCAGTCGGTATTCTTTCTTTCTTTTTAACGGGAAATCAAAGATGATCAAACAGCTCTCAAAGTTTTTGTTCCCTTAGCTGTGTTAATTTTGCAGAATATATATACATATATATATATATATATATATATATACTGTGTGTATGTACATTTTTAAATATAATTTAGATTTTTTTTTACTTTTACACTGAGAGCAGTGTTGCTTTAAAGTTTTTTTTTTTTTTTTCAAAATTTAAAAATGAATGAAAAGCATAGGAAATACCGGAAATCCCCCCCCCCCCCCCCACACACACACACACACACTTGGGTTGTGGTTAAACTAATGCATCAGCTTTGTCAGCTTCCAATTCTGGACATTCCAGGTACTATGCATTTACGATATCCAGTGCCAACAAATTAAAGTATTGGCAATGGGTATTAAAACTACTCAAATAATAAAAACGAATAATAGAATAGTTTATTATACTAATAAATTAAAGAAAAGAAACCGTATACATTAGTATCAGTTGGCAAAAATAACATTGTCTGGAAAAACCAAGCTCCAACAACCGAGACTCCAATTATAGATAAGAAACAATGTTAACCTTATGCTGGTTGCCAGACAACATCATGCATCAGCTGCTGGGGCTGCGTCACCTTGATTAGCTACTGAGCCAAGGCCAGATTCTCAGTTTAATCAATGCTGCTTTACTTCCCAGAGTTCAGTGACTACACTAAGGTCAAATCTATGAACAGATTCACTGCAAATATTTAATTCATGCCCCTGGATGTCAGGCCAAAAGGGGTTAGATATCCTACCCTGGAGGATGTGATATAAATCATTCTCCTTTCATTAAATTAATTAAACTTCATTAGCGGCAGCCTGTCCTTTCTGATTACCAGAGACGTTGGTAGGTTGGAGGGGACTATAAATAAAATGCCTTATGTTTTTTTTTTTTTCCTCGTTTTATTTTGATCATATTAGACTCATGAGGTTGTCTTTTATCAAGGAGCCTTTATGATTGAATAAAGCATGAGGAGATTCAGCAACACATATGCCAGTCATGCAAATTGAATTAGGGACGATCAATATTGCAAATCCATTCCAAGATCTCGCAATTGTCTGTCTCAAATGGCTGTGAATGGAAAAAAAAAA
Organism: Paraplagusia blochii; assembly: GCA_016785265.1. Classification (NCBI taxonomy): domain Eukaryota; kingdom Metazoa; phylum Chordata; class Actinopteri; order Pleuronectiformes; family Cynoglossidae; genus Paraplagusia; species Paraplagusia blochii. The sequence goes on along the minus strand of JAFBJS010001373.1, from coordinate 34,922 downwards.
AAAAAAAAAACGAGAGAAAGGCAGTGAGAGGACACTATTTGGAAAATGCATTTGTTGCCCTGAGGGTAAACACGAGCAAATAAGATGTCAAGAAGATTGCTTAAAAAGGATTACAGGAATGCGTTGAAATATTTTTCTAACCAAATTGTACGGTAGCTGCCACTTCCATAAGGCAATTGGAAGAAAACCGTGGGCCACAAACACATAAATTAGACCACCTGGAAAGGTAATTGCACTCTGCGTGTGTCCATCTGTCAGAGTGCGTTTCAACGGACCATTCAAACATTCAAGGACACGGATACATGCGTTTATCTTTTTTTTTCGTTCCGTAGCATTCATTTGGAACCCTCACTTTCTTGCATTCACGCCCACGTGCTATGTGGAACAAACACACACAAGTGAGCTCTGCAGCTCTTCATTTGGCAGTTTGTTTTGAAGCTGATGCTGATTAAACCAATTACAACACCGACTCATCACATGCGCAACACTGTTCAAGAGCTTCCAATTAATTGTAGTCCGGCCTTTAATTTACCTCTTAATCATGTTCAGAAGAACAGGTGTAGACGAGCGCACGGAAACTGAGTCTAAGTGGTCGGGGCCGTGCACCTCATCGACGCGTGCAGCTGCGGAATCAGACTGCAACGCGGGGGAAGTCTGATTTAAATCAGCTTGTAAATGCAGTCCCACTGGTGCTGCTTGATCTGTGCATTGATTGTATGTATTCACCACCCCCTCCTCACCTCCCCTGTGAGCAGAGCTTTGTGCAATCAGGGGGAACGGCACAAGGCCCCCTGACCTCTACCCGTGAAGTAAGGAGAACTGAATATCGAACTCCTTTCCTCTTCAATTTTCACTCACTATTGTTCTGTCAGCCGCTCCGACCCCTAGCGACTGTAGCGTGGAGTAAAGCCTCCTTTTGGACACATATTTACCAACACAAACAATGCACATTAGCATGAACTCACAGTTCACGTAGTAGTTAAATGTCACTGACTGAACGAGTGGGAGGAAAAGAAAAGAAAAGAAAAAAAAAAAAAAAAATCTCTATTCAAGTCGGTGCCGCTTACTCTGCAGCAAATGCAGGATGACTTTACAAGCGCAAATTACCCAATTACATACCCGGCTATAATATATGAAACATAAAGTCATAGCTGCGATTGGATGACACCATCGGTCATAATAACCTATGAATATGTGGGTGACAAATTTCTATGATTTTAGCACGACAGGATTTCCATAAGAAAAGCCACATCGTAATTTCCCTGTGCTTCATATTAAGGGCGCGGAGAGTGAGGGAACCTGTCATGGAGACGGGGCCTAGAATAGATGAGAGCAAGAAAAGATTGCACCCCATATAGAGCTGGCGGCTATTATTAACATATCATGGGGAGCATCAATCAAATTGGTTTAAAATGCACATGCTGGATCAGAGACACTTCCAGTAAGGATAACGAGCCCAGGAATGCCGCAGTGATTCCTTATATGACCTATGTGGAATCTTTCCCTCACCTGCTGCCTGGGGTGAAACATTAATATATTTGATGTAATACTATGAGATAAGGCTGAGGTTTTAACACAGGTCCCAAATGATTCAAACCTAAACTTCAATCTATTATTGGACAACGTAGATCTGTAGCGATATTTTTTTTTTTACAAATCTGTTAAAGTTTATCACTAAATATATGTATACTTTCACTATATTTGATACTATATGATCAACGTTTGAGTCAACATATAAGCCAGTTTTGTAATATTTCATACCATCTACCACCTCGTGTGACTAACATTATGTTTGAATAGTGCGTAGCAAACACGCGGTTCACAAGTCAGTCTGCGCTCCACTAACTGGCCTTAGTGTGTAGATCACAGAGTTAATGATCCATTCACTGAGAGAGAATTTATTGACTAGTCATCAGTCAAAGACACAACAACTGTTACTTTTACTTACTGAATGGCAAAGATTGCCTCAACTTAATCTGGAACGATCCTTCTAATCCAGCAATCGGAGGGAAGCGCAGTGGCAATCATGCTAAGTATACCTTAGGTTGAGAACCATCGCTACTCCAAATTATACACTGCTCTGATTATATAAATATATATAACAAATTGATTATATAACATTCTAGAAAGCATGTTATTTCACCCATACAATCTGAATGATAGATCACAAAAATGTGTCTGTCTTCACTCAATTCCTTCAGTTTCTTTCAACTAAACATGCAAGGGTTTGTTAGACATTAAGTAAATTATGAGAACACTGATATTTAGAAAATTATTTGATTCATTTCTGCGTACATCTTTGTGACACCTTTTGAGGATAATCTTTCATGGGGTTTCTGAGCTTCTCTCTGAGATCTGTAGACATTTTACCGATGTTTATTTTGAATTTACCTCAGTTTTATTTTTTTATTATTCATGACAAAAAAAAAAAAGTAAATATCAAGGTTGTTATTAAAGCTGATAGAACAAATGCATTTTCCCCACAACCAGAATGATAGCCTTGGCCACATGTTCAACCATCGTAGGTAAAATGGACACAGTGTTTCTGCATAAGTAAGGACAGAAACCTTTGTCCTCCACACCTTCATTGTTACAGATTGATTTATTTTTTTTTTTTTTCTTATGAAAGAAACAGTCTCTGTTTTTCTCGTCCGTCCAGAAAAGTCTGGATGAAAGAGCGTCTCTGTGGAGGTGTGCTCAGTTAATATCGTGTTCCGTCAGCACTGACCTTTACAAGCAGCGGTGAGTTGTCGGGTGAGTGCTGTGCATTTGAATGCAACCTCAAAGAAACACTTGCAGCCAGCTAGGGTTAGAAAAAAAACAGAACACTACAAGCCCTTCAACCTGACCCTGCATTGAAAAGTCTCCCGTCCCTGTCACCTGAGACCAGTCACCAGTGTTTCTGTTGGAGGTTAATGTCAAATTAAATGTGGACATGCAATCTAGATCTATCTATCTATCTATCTATCTATCTATCTATCTATCTATCTATCTATCTATCTATCTATCTATCCATCTTAGTTTTAAGCCATCTTCATCAAATGTACTGTATTTCTATTGGACTAATGTCTTATAAAACCTCTCTCGAAGTATGTACAGTAAATTCCAAAGAAGGCCAAACAGTAGAGAGAAAAAAAAAATGGAGAAAATTAGCCCTTTTCCCATGGCTGCAATTCTGTCTCTCCATCCAACCATAAAGAATGAGATACATTTCCATTTATTGGCCATTAGGGGCAGCGTGGGTTTATAAAGCAGCATAATGGACACAGCACACAAAAGTGTGTGGAAGAACTCTGTCGTCCCTTAAAACAATGTTTAGTATTTCAATACAATCATGGCTTTTGAGAGTCAGCAGAATAGTGAGGCAAACTTCTGATTTTTTTTTTTTTTTTTGCTTCGCAACTATTTGCACACCTCAGCAGGTAGCGTTGCATAAACAAAAAAAAAAAAAAAAATGCAGTCGAGAAACTTTCATGGCTTTACAACAATGCCCAATCAAGGCAATCTTATCTAACTGGAGCTTTTATGGACTATTACAGTATATGGGAATTGCAAATTTGGTCTTTTGCAGAGTATGCTAATAACCCCTGACTAAAACAAGCTACGAGTATTTCACTTTCCTGCAGTTAAGCAATGCATTTTACAATAGTGCCCTAAAAGGCTAATGTCTAACCTTGTTCAAGACATCAGCTTGAGCCGCGATCAGACCCATGCATGTTATCAAACAAGTTTTAAGGCCTGGAAAACCAGATTTCCAGTCATTTGATCAAAGATTTAGAACATTTAAAGACCTCCCACTATATTAAAAAAATACTCCATGATAGCAGCCAATAGTTCAGAATCGTGGCAAGCATTGGAAAGCCTCACTGACAGTTGGCTTTATTGAGATCTCTCTTGTGTTGGTGTTGTCACTCAGCGACGATTCCGTGGTGTGTTGTGTTTTGATTCCAGCTCTGGGAAGTCTGTTTTCCGGATTCACACCCCTGCGTAGGTGATGTCAGCGACTGTCTTGTCAATCTTGGAAAGTTTCCTTCCGCCCATGCTCTCACAGCGGGGGAAGTCTCTTGCAGTGTCAACCAAAATGAGTGTAGTGACATGTTTCGCATTTCTTTAAAGTCATCGGGTAAATACATGCCCGGGGGGGTTTGGTTGTTCACTTGTGCTCTTGAGTTTCTTGGTGTCCTTGTTCATCACGACATAAGATGGGGTTAATATTTAATATAAAATTCAAGGCTTTTTATGATTACGCTTGTCGTGAAGTTATGGTCACGAGAGTGAATGTGTTAGTGAAGTCAATCGTATTGGGATTTCAGATGCATTTTACCTCATGAGCTCTGTATATACACTGAGATAGATAACATTGTCATTGTTAGAAGTAACATTGTCATTGTAATGCTTTTGGATTGGTTATTGGTCTGTGACCTACACGATCCGAGGTCCAAAAAGCCCAGATTGAACCAAAATGCAGTAAAACGGTCCAATGGTTTGGAATTTTGTCCGTGGATCAGTTAACTGCTCCATGGACACGCCGGCAAAATGACATTTGTGAGACGTTAGCCGCTTCCGCCCACTTGAGTGGCGAGCCAATAGACACATATACATCTACTCACTTGTCACACACAACATGGCAGACAACACAGACATTTACAGCGTTTTTAATTTAAAATTGAAGTATTGGACATTATTTGTTTGTTTTTTTTTTTTGTTCAATAATGATGGAAAAGATAGATAAAAGCAATGCGATTGCCGACTCTATAGAGCGATAATCGAATACACTGGAGTTCCAACAAATCTTAGCAGTCACCCGGAGAGACAGACGAAAGAGTGGGACTGATGACTGGGTGGCAATGACAGTGACACTGGCTCGGCAGGAACCACCACTAGTCAGGAGGAGCGAACAGAATAAAATACAAAAGTTTTTCCAACCGCATTAAGGCAATAACTCGACAAAGTCCAAAGCAATAACGGAATCTATCGCTCGTTATATTACAAAACAATGTCCTGGGTGACAATCTGGTTACAGGAGTGTTGTCTACAGCTAAACCTTTCTAAAACTGTAGGAATGTATTTCACTAAAATAAGTGTCACCTGATCCTGATATACATGTTAATGGAGATAAAATACAAATTGACCGAATTGGATCAAACTGGATCGACCGTTTAATATTTTTTTTTTTATGAATCGTTCCTGAATCGGATCGCCGCCTGTGAATCGATATATGAATCGGATCATTATGTAAGTGAATCGTCAACCCCTACAATATATAATATTCGATGCTCAGTGATTAAGTTTATCTATCCATCATCAATAACTATCTATAACTTTTGAGTTTAAAATATTGACAATTTTCCATATTGATAATTTATACATGGATCGGTCGCATATCAAAACAATTATTTATGATTGTGATTAATCACTATAAATTATTTATAATTAATGGTGAGAATTGGAATTTATATATACATATATGTATACTGTATGTATATGTGTATATATATATATATATAAGTAGTTGCTGTTGGCTTCCAGTGGAACTGGAAGGTATGAGGCAGTGTTATTTGGATGGCAGTTGTGGAGACTGTGGCCCCAGCAACCCAGTAATGTAATGGATGAACGGGAAAAATAGCTGATGCATCCAAGTTTTTTTTTTTTTTTTTTTTTTTTTCCTTGATACTCCTATTCCAACTTTTTTCTGTATTTAATTGCACCACTGAATTCATACAAATTAAACTATTTCACTTTAGTTTATTGTTCCGTTCTCTCAAATAAATTTGTGCCGTGGTAGAAATCCCAGTACAACACTGCTGCAAGTCTTAAGTAAAATATACCCTTTGGATTCCAGTTTTGAACTCTCCCTACACACTCTGCCGCCGTGACTCGTTGGATTGAAAAAATAATTTCAACCAATAAACCCATCAATGAGAGTGTAAATCAGTCATAAGTTTTTACGGCTTCACTGAAGTCAGCACAACCCTCCGTGTGCATGTTCCTTTAGCTCTGATGAGGGAATGTCTTCCATTAAATTGTGTTTACACAAATGACTTGTTAGATGCCACGCCTCACCTCCCGCAATCGCAAATCGAACTCTGGTGGCAGTTCTTGGAAGGAATTCTGACCGACACACCACCTCATGCTTTTAACTCATCCCTTCTATCCGGCATTGAACCAGAACTTCATTAGGTTTTATTAAACAGTTCCCGGGAGCTGCTGAAGCACCTGACCTGCAAATTATATTTATTAAGTTATTCGGAAAATTTGGGTGTTTTCTGTATTGCAAAATAAAATTAAAAAAAAGGGATCCAGCATTTGCTGTGTTTAATTAAGGCAGAGAGCTGATGGGAAGTTGGCGCTCTGTTGATCTCTCAGCAGAGGGATGGTGAATTAGTGTAATGGTAGGAACAACCCTCTCTGGGTGACACAGTGCTGCAAGGACAGAGAGATGGGGTCTCACTGGTGAAGGACACCATTTGAATGTACCACTTTATCTTCATAAGAGAGCATTGTCTTCATGACCAAAGTGTCTCCTGGTCCCACATCAGTCAGACTTATTACCGCCTGGAGACCGTATTCACTGCACTATCTGTATTTAAATCTGCTAAGTGAGGATGGTGTAACAAGACACAACCGCAGTTTATGATGTGATTCGGAATCCTTTTTAGGACCATGCTGTAATTATTATTGCCCAACTGTGTAGACATATATATCAATATATATTTTGTACACCATGTTAATTTAAAAAAAAAAAAATAAAAAAAAACACACGGTCACCCCTAACCATCTTTACTTAATGATGTAGCACAATATACTGCTTGGTCATGGTACCGCAACAACAAGACTAAATTGGTGTATATGTACAGTGTAGGACAGAGGTGCAAAGGTATTTTTTGGCCACAGTGGGTACTACATTTTGATAAGTAGGCTGTGCCAAGAGCAGATAGATTAAGCATTTATGAGAACTGAGATAAATAATGTAAAAATTTAAGAATAGAGGCTAAAATGCAGAAAAAATAAAATAAATAAATAATAAAAAAATAAGGCTTCCTAACACAGTCTCTTGGGGGATGCCAGTATTGAATAGGAAAGGCGTTAGAATAATGATAATATGAATCATTAGGAGGTTGAAGAGGTTTAAAAGGCTGAAAGCCCTCAAGCCTTTGTTTGCGCCTGTCTGGTATGGGAGATCTTTGACTTACAGTGGAGTTATAATCCTACAGTGCAACATTACATGGTATTTATCGTAAATCACAGCTCACTCACTGTACTGTACACAAGTACCTGTGTAACTCACCTATGCTAACAGAATGGCAACATAGTAATATAAAGAATAAAACAATAAGAACTGTCTAACTGCCACCTGGGAGCCACAATGAAGGGCATACATTTCCGCTGAAAAACAAAACCTCAGCAACACAGTTCTTTTGCGTTTGGTGCCATGTGACTATTTATTTATGTGGTTAGCTTGCAGTCTAGTTCCGTGCTGAACAGTTGGTGAGATTTAAAACCTCATGCGGAAATCGTACAAATCTCTATTGTTGAAATGATTGATGTTTCATTTCTAAGAAATGTACATTGTTTTTGGAGTAAATGGAAATGAAAGTTATATAAATACAAAGAAATGCACTTTAAGCTGTTTTTTTTTTTTTTTTTTTTTTTTTCAACCTCAAACTCTTCTGGGTATCATTACAACCCCAGGCAACCACAGGGTAGTGCTAGTGTAGTGTCTAAAGAAGGAAGAACAGGTGTGAGGCTCTCCATATATTTGAAAAACTACTAGTCAGGGCTACGTTAAAAAGCAGAAAAAAACTCTGTTACCAATTCAAAATAAATGTTGGTTGAAATAAGGCGATTTATGAATGAATCTAGTCACATAATCAGATTGTATCAGATAAATAACCCCTAATAAAATTAAATTTCCAGAATTTCTGGAATATTTTCCTACCTATAAATTCTTCCTACCAGGGTTATAATAGTTTTGGATTTTTCAGTGTAGTTTCGTTTTAGTCAGTTTTGCCTTTTAGCACACTAGTTTTAGTTAGTTTTAGTTATTCGTAAAAGCAACTAATTTAGTCTTAGTTAGTTTTAGTTTTGTCCAAAATGTTTAGTTTTAATTAGTTTTAGTTTTCGTTTTCTGCGAGGCCCGAACAAAGGCGAAAACGAAGTGTAGTTCATTTCTAATTTCAGTTAGTTTCAATTAGTTTTGTTAGGACACATTTTCGTTTTAGTTAGTTATATATTTTTTTTATTTAATTATAGTTTTTGTTAGTTTCAGTTAACAAAGAGTTTTTTTCAGTAATTGTTTTCGTTTTTTCGTTAGTTTTCGTTAATGCTTATAACCCTGCTTCCTACCCAAATTACCTGCACCCAGCCTATAATTGTCTGCTACCAAACCGGTATAAAAAGTTAGAATCTTGTATCAATGACTCTGCATCATTTTGAGTTCAGGTGTTCCCTGAAAACCGCTGCATATTTTGGTGAAAGTCAATAGATGGCAGTATTGCATCCGTTACCTGTCGGAACAGAAGCTTTTCCTCTGACAGCTCTTGGCACCGATGTCTTCTAGATGACTACATATGAGTCGGATGAATACATGGCCGGATAATTAACACATTGCATGTTTCTTGCCGTTTTGCTGCTCTATGTTGAAGAAACCGCCATACTTTTTTTGTACAGATGACAAAACTATCTTCAGTGATATTCAGAGATAATTTTTGAATTCCATCTTCGCATATTTCCATCTATCCCACTTAGTGAGATTTTTAGGCACTAAGGCTGACAGACGCCACGGGTATAAACAGGACTGTGGACAGATTAAAACACTCTTCAAGCAGAGCCTTATTTCAAAAAAAGAAAAAAAAAAAGGGGGAAAAAGTCATTTTTCTTTTAGGTTGTGGAATGATAAAAGCATTGAGTTGTTTAGGAAATTACTATTCAAGGCTTCAGACCCAATTTTACAATTGTAGTAAGCCCAGATTTCACACCATTCAATCTGGTACATCAATCTTTCGGTGTCATCGGAAGAAGAAGCAGAGTTCCAGAAATTAAAAAGAGGTTTTTCTTCTCTGAAATTATTTCGGAGACCAAATTTCCCCCGACACACACAGAGAGGTGCAGAATGCACAATTTGCTTCGATTCGTACATCAAAAGCATCAACTAGTAGTTAAAAGTGTGAGAAATCCAAAAGCACGGGGGTCACAGCAGGTGTGGTATTAGAGCGTTCAACGCTTCGAGGCGGCCTTTTGTTGGCCACAGAATCGCCGCCTCAACGCGGATGACCTTGATTTGGGCAGTCCTGTGTAATTCAAATTCTTCTCCCCTCAGCAGGGCCACGGAAGAGATGGGTGTGAATGATGGATGACTCGTCATTCATCACTGTCATCACCTTGACATCCTGGGGAGGAAATCACAGCCCGGCCAGTTTGAGTCATTTCCTGTATACGTCTGTTTTGCCTTTGAGTCTGTTTTAGCCTTAAGATCGGAATGACAATTACTGTCTGCTCATACACACACTCACACAACACACGCACACAAAACTTCACAGAAACAGTGAAGTTTTGCAAGAACAAATCATCAAAGAATCATATTTGTTTTTTTAAACTTCTGTGTATTTTCGTTTGGCAACTATTGTTAGTTTTATCTTTTTCCTTTTTTTCCATTTGATCAAAGTTCTTGCAAATACAACATCTCAACAATAGATGGGAGTCATGACAATTTGTCAAATTGTCCGAGGAAGATTTTCATTGTGGGAAAGTTTCATTGTACAATATTTAACCACTGTATTGTAACACAGAGACAAAAGTGATTATTTCCCATCAATACTGAATTTTGCAGCAAATTCAGGAATTGGTGCAAAATTGTTGACTTCTTTAAATTGTTGCTCCCCTATCTTCAAATACCACACAGACACACATATAGCAGATGTTTCCACTTCCGCCACAAAGGTTCTTACTTACTCCTGATTTACCTGAAAGGTGTAATGTATCTGTTGGCAACACACTGGAAATCAGTGTAGGAACTTTTTTTTCTTGCAACAGCTCACCATTCTTCTTCTTCTTTTCCTTTCGGCTTATCCCAATTTTTCAGGGGTTGCCACAGCGAGTCAACAATTTCCATCTCACCCTGTCCTCGGCATCCTCAACTCCAACTCCAACCACCTCCATGTCCTCCCTCACTGCATCCATAAATCTCCTCTTTGGCCTTCCTCTTTGTCTCTTACCTGGTAGCTCCATGTCTGGCATTCTTCTCCCAATATAATCACTGTCCCTCCTCTGAACATGTCCAAACCATCTCAGTCTGGCTTCTCTAGCTTTTTCTCCAAACCTCCCTGTCTGTGTCGTCCCCCTGATCACCTAGTTCTCTGTCTCTTATACA
>JAFBJS010001373.1:0-19133 GCA_016785265.1 Paraplagusia blochii | reverse complement strand
GATGTGTATAAGAGACAGCTTCTGCTTGTTGTTCCAAAAACCTTTTTTTTTTATTAGTTGGACTTATTATCCTCCCTTGCTGTGACTCTTTTTGGAAATATTTTTTTACTTCTTCTGTACATCATCTCAGTCTGTATTTCCTTCTTCTGCCACTTCTATAATTGCTATTTTTTTACGTTTTCAGCTCATCTAATCCAGAACTTACTCTTTTACTCTTACCTGTTGTGAGTTATGACGAAAAAAAAAAAAAAAAAAGTTTGAAGACCATGATAATGTTTTTTTTTTTTTCAATTTCTTCATTTTAATGTCAGGTTATCTGATAACAAAAAAATAATGTTCACCAGAGTTGGTATCTAGCCAATTTCCCATGGTTTTCCTGATAAAAAAAAACAGTGATTTAAGGAAACCTCTTAAACCCCTAGTCACTGTATTCTTTAGGAAATGTACCTTCAGTTGAACCAGGCATTGCAAGGAAACCAGAAATTGAAGAAAATAGCAAAAAGCAGGGGTGCTCTAATGTTTTTTTTTTTTTTCTTTCTTTTTTTTCCATATATATTTGTTTCCTTATCTTCCCTTTTACCACAAGGGTTCCCCCTGAATTTTGATTTACTTTGAAAGTATAATCTCTCCATTGGTCTGCGCAACAGATACTGATATCAATCCGATACTTTCTTGTCTCGTCAATCATTCCACCTCGGCTGCTGATGCCGAGGGGATACTGTCTTTGTTTACAGCATGTCGCAGAAAATCGGGTTTAGATACTGAAATTTTGACTAAACCACGTAAAACGCTACTTCAATTTTCTTCCTTCAGGAAGAGGCGGAGAGAGGAGTCGAGGAAGGAAATGTTCGTCGTCGTGTTGTTCACTGTAATCATCCCGAGATTGCATCAAATTGACAGTTTAATGCTATCTCCGAAAATGGAAAGTTCGTTCCTGTTTATTTCTCTCTCCTTTCTCTCTTCCACCAGACTCCATTTTTTTTTTCTGGTTCACGACTTGACATACAAACCAAAGCATGAGCCATTATGGAGACTAACGGGGCCAAATTAACAAATGGCATTCTGTAAATGAGATTAGTTGGCCTAATATGATTTGGGGTGAGGGAGAAGGGAAAAAGGGGGAGACAATAAAGGAAGAGGAAATCCCGGCCCGTCCAACCCACTCCCTCCACATGCATGGGCACATGCAGCTGCTGGCTCATTAATTCTCCGAAGCCCTGCATCAGTGGGATGAGTATTTACAGATGAGATGAAGCTCTTCCTGATTGATGCTCAGATATGACACCGCAGGTTGGCCGCGGCCCAAATACAAAAAAAAAAAAAAATGTCGACACACCTTGCACTCAGGCAGGCTGCACGCCGACTGAATGAAATATTAAGGCGCATTAATATTAATGTTGTTTAACGCTGCAGAAAATTACAAGGAGCACAAACACTTCAGAGCGATTGCATACTGCTGGGAATGTGATTTTTTTTATGTAATAGAACAGTTTTAGGTTAAAAGAAAAGAAATTAAAAAAAAAAGAAATTTGAAGGTCCAAGATACAATAATGGAATTTGTTCATGTTTCACTTTGTTAAGTTATCTTTAAATAATTAATGATCTGTTGGTGGTGAAAATAGTAGAAACTGCTAACTGCTATTGTACAAGAAACATCCCAGTTCAGTAATTTATTTGGTGATAAAACGAAAAGCCGGAAAGAGTAATGTCGGACCATTTGTTTAATGGTTAAAAAATTATAAAATATTCATAATCATAATTTTTTTGGGAGGCAGTGGTGGCCTAGTGGTTAAGAAAGCAGACTTGGGTTCGCAAGGCTTCAGGTTCTACGCCACCAGCTGCCAGGTTTCTACCAAGGTGTCTGGGCATAGCGTCATCCCAACATAACTTCTTCTGGGTTCACCATGCACAGGAAGGCCCACAAAAAGGGTGCAATAAGCTGTCCCTGCGACCACGCAAAGGAGAAACAGATGAAAATGAATGCACCTTTTAATTCGGCGAAAGTAACAACGGTGCGTCTGAAAAGGTTATTAGTAATATTAAGTACAACTGTAACTTGAATTAAGTGGACTCTAAAGTATCATCCTCTTTTAGTTATTGGTTCTCAGGGGCAGCAGCCTCCACGACTGCCACCCAAATCACACAGTTCCTTCCTGTGTGTTGTGAGCTCACGTGTGTACAATGTTCACAGCATCTTAATGGCAACCTAGCAGCTAGTTTGATCTTTAACCGCCTTTATTTAAATGATTTGTAAGGGAAATGAATGTACATTTTATAATTCCTAGTTACAAAATAAATGTTTCATATTTTTTAACATTTAATAAAATTAGAAAATTAATCTTTTTTTTTTTATCTTATTTTTCAACTTAAAGGGTGCTCTAACCAAATCGAAAACGATTTAATCACCCACTGGCATAAATCATAACAAGTTTATGTCACTGTTATGTCAAGATGATAATATAACTATCAACACATTTAACTCATGTATTATTCATAATGTAATAATTCACTTTAACCTGCTGATATATTATGGGAATAGCCGTGCCAATAGCAATTCGTAGAGGACAGAGATATAAGAGTGGACAAATGAATATTTGTCAAATGCTCCATTTTCACAGAATTGCAATCAAGAAATTATAATAATTAAACGTGAAAGTAATTCATTTTGACTAATGGAAATTAATTTACAGAATTGCACATTACTAATCCTAATCTTACACGTTTCGAAGGCTCTAGATAAGTGCTCCCCAACCTTTTGTTGCGGATAAATGTCGCGTACTATTTTGAAAGGTGGCAAACCCCCTTAATAAAATGAAATTCCCAAGGTTCTGAAATATCTTCCTACCTATAAAATCGTCCTACCCAAATTAACTGTGCATGGGCACAACAAGATTTTCTCAAGTGCACATAGCTTATAATTTTCTGCTACCAGAGAGGTATAAAAAGTTAGAATCTTGTATCAATGACTCTGCATCATTTTGAGTTTATTGTTGTTGTCTTCACTGAGAAAATATTTCCTAATCAAATATAGTTGCATAATTGATGAATAGCCAGATGGGACCAAAAGGAAACATTATTTCTCTGCGGCCCGGCTCCAAATCACCCACGGACCGGTACTGGTCCCCGGCCCCATAGTTGGGGACAACTGCTCTAGATAATAAATTTCAAGTAAATACAAACACATATAGGTAAAAGGTTAAAAGATTAGGGAATCAGCTAGAGTAACACTGATTGTAAAGAGATGTGAAAAAACTAAAACTAGGAAAATCAAAAATAAACACACACAAAAACAGCATCAGGGTTAAAACACTTGCTCCCTAAGAAGTTGAATATATATATATTTTTCTCAAAACAATTTTGCACAGAACTAATTTTCTTTTATAGAAAAGAAGACAAATCAGAGTGGAGTATCTGACAGGAAGCATCAGGTCCAGGTGTCGGAGCTGAGTAAGACGATGACAGACAGACCAGCCAGGCAGATTAGACCAGGCATTGGTTGCATTAGAGTGGATAGAAAATAGGACAGAAGATTGGAGAAGACAGTCAGTGGAGACCGGCTTTATTGGTTGAGGGGGTAAGACAACAGTTTGCCATCAGCCCTGACATGTGTTGTCTGTTCAGGCCTTAGTGAAGGGAAAAGGCTGGATGTCAGTCATCCACGCTGGCTTCTAGTTTGTGTATTTAAATTTGATATCTTGAGCAAAAAATGTGTTTCTGTGGTTTCACTCCTGCGAAATATTTCGGTAGAAATTTCCACAGTGAGGTTGAAATAACTGGAATTTATCATGAAAAAGTGTTATAATCTTTTGTAAGAAAAAAATAAAATGTGAACATTTTTTTTTAGAAAAGGACAAAAAAATAATTGGTTATTAAAAAAAAAAAAAATCAAAAATAATGTTTTGGAATTTAATGGAATAATAATGGAATTTTATGTCTTGTGCATTTGAATCAAGCTTGAGACAAACCTTTTGGGTATAATATCAATATAGTAGGATCAGTAAAGTACCTATTCTTCAAACACAGGTCACTATCACCAAAAAAAAATGTTTTCTTAAGACTTTAACTTCTTCTTTTACTACATACTGACATGTACTCTTGTATTATTATTATTATTATTATTATTATTATTATTATTTTCTCTTCTAGGGAAATAGCCCTTTTTTTTCATTTTATACCAGTACTGGAATCAAGGAAATGAACTCCTACAGACTAAGAGAGAAAGGAAGTGAGAGCAGGTGTTCTGGAGAAGGATAACCTTTTAGCCGAGATAAATGGACTCGTGAACAATTGGTCTTATATCAGCCACAAAAGAAAGAAACCACCTTGGTTTGAAACTGCAACACATAAGGAGGAGCCAGGCAGAGAGCACCCATTATACAGACGAGCCACATTCATCCATTGTCTACCACTTCCTCCTTTTAAGGATTGTGGGGGGCACTGCAGCCAAACTCAGAAATCTATTTGCAAAGGTATAGTCCGTTGGACAGTTGGCGAGTCCACTGCAGGACCACATAAAAAGGCACTTTCACAACTATTGCCATGGCAAATCAAGCGAGGCCCATATTGAGCAGGATTTTTTTAACACACCAATGATCTCCTCTTAGATCAACTGAAAGACAAACTCATGCACAAAGTGATGGGTGAAGATCAACCAAGAATCAAACTTGAAACCTATAGTGATCTCCAATGGCAGTAGTACTCAACCACCTGGTGGCAGACAGGCACTGGTGTGTGGGTCAATAGGTGTAGGGCGGCAAGGAGATGATGTATAACTCAAAATATTTCCATTTTATAATTGATTTGACACTAAGTGGCGTTTTTTTTTTATTTTTAGAAAAATTACAGGATACTCTCAGTCCCATCTGTCTATGACTGACGCTTGATGGAGGTCCAGATGTTTGCCTCTGTCACGTTTTACATCCTTTTACATCCTCTACCTTCTTAAAGAAAGATTGGCTAGGATTCCAAAACTAATGAAACTGCTACAAGCTGTTTCTAAATAAAATATAAATGGATTATTTTGTTGTTAGGGTTCTGAGAACTATAGTATTTACCATAAAATGTGGAGAAAAAATCTATAAAATACCAATATAAATTCAACTTTCACATTTAGGTGGGGGCCGCAAAATATTGCTGCACGGGCTGCAAATGGCCCCCGGGCCGCAAGTTTGAGACCCCTGGTGTACAGTATCTGAGCCCCCGGATTACAGCATTTTTTTGGTGGCATCTTGCCCTTGTTTGACTTTGCCAATGTTGCTGTTTTGGCCACTTCTGAGGACCCGCTTGGTGGGCAGCAAGTTTGTTTCGTACCAATTGCTAGTTCCAGTGTATTTTCTGAAGACACGCTGATATTTTTCAGCCAGGTTCGTATGTTGAAAAGCAAATCCTTACTCTGCCTATCACAGAGTAAGGATTTGCTGCACTAGGCAGCAAGTGGCTCTGAAGACTTTTATGAGACATGGAAGCCTTTAACTTGTAGACCAAGAGTTCAAGACTTTATCTGCTTAAGTTAATTGAGTTGCATACATGGTGGATTAATATTGATTATTATAGTGATCAATACACATTTTTTTCTGCCTGTTATGCATTTTATTTAGTGGCATTTGGGTGCCACACCTTAAGGGCCAGTCCATGAAAAAGATGCCCAAAAATGTAACCTATCCAGAGAGGTAGGATAAGAGATTAGACCACTGTCCTATGAAGCAGTGGTCCCCAACCACTGGGCCGGGCACCAGTACCGGTCCGTGGGTAAATTTGTGCCGGGTCGTGGAGAAATGATGTTTCCTTTTGGCCCCATCTGGCTATTTCTTACACTTGATCCATATCAACATATGAATTTAACAATAGAATGGCAAGGATTCCATCATTAATAATGTAACTTTATTTGATAAGGAAAACATTTCAGTGACAAACATCATACATCAGTGAAGACAATAACAATAAACTCAAAATGATGCAGTCATTGATAAAGGATTCTTTTTGTGCAGTTGAGAAATACTTGTTGCGCTCATCAGGGTTATAATAGTTTTGGATTTTTCAGTGTAGTTTTGTTTTAGTTAGTTTTGCCTTTTAGCACATTTGTTTTAGTTAGTTTTAGTTATTCGTGAAAGCAACTAATTTAGTCTTAGTTAGTTCTAGTTTTGTCCAAAATGTTTAGTTTAGTTTTAATTAGTTTTAGTTTTCGTTTTAGTTTTCTCTGAGGTTCGAACAAAGACGAAAACGAAGGGTTGTTCATTTCTAATTTCAGTTCGTTTCAGTTAGTTTTGTTAGGACACATTTTTTCGTTTTAGTTAGTTATATATATATATGTTTTTTTTAATTTAATGATTGTTTTAGTTAGTTTCAGTTAGCAAAGATTTTTTTTTTTTCGGTGATCGTTTTCGTTTTTTCCGTTAGTTTTCGTTAACAATGATAACCCTGGCGCTCATACACAATTTATTCAAGTAGGAAGATTTCATGGGTAGGAAAATATTTCAGAACCCAGGAAAATAAAATTTATAATGCAATATTTAACGGCTGGTCTGTGAAAATACTTGGAGACATTAATTGGTCTGTGGTGCAAAAAAAAAATAAAAATATGGAGCACGGGTGTCCACAATTTTGTTTCTTCTTTTCAAACAACCGAAGTGATTTACCAACATTGAAAACTCTGCATAACTCATGATCTATGAGCACTTCTTTTGAAATCCACTGTTAGATCAACTTACTGGACACCCCTGCCGTAGAGGTAACCATTCGGGACACTGTGTTGAGTTGAGTCGTTGTGTATTCCCATACCCCACCCCCAATCCTGCTCTAAGGGTCTAATCATTATTACTATTAAAAACAATTATGATGATGGAGGAAAGATTTTGTGTTGTTAGGCTGGATGAATGTATAATTGTGTCTCTAAAACCCGGCGCCTTGCCACGTTATTTACTCTTTCGTTAAATGCACTCGAAAGAGATTACATTAGTATTAAGTGGCCACGTTGCTTGGAGTTAGCCTGTGGCTAAATCGCCTGCAGCTGAATCCATAAGTCACATAAACACTGCATTTTCCATCTGAAGAAAAGCAAAAAAAAAAAGATGGAAATTTCTATATTTGTTTCCAAACCCATGAGTGGATTAGCTGGGAGACAGGCAGGGGTCGAGTGTTTTTTTTTTAGGGGGTAACAAAGACTGGGGGGATAAAGAGGAAGCTAATTCAATTAATGAGTTTGATGCTGTTGGTCCCATTATCTCAGCTAGTTAAAAGTGGTGGCGCGTGGCGCGGCTAGAACAGAAGACAAGATTAACACCATCAGATAAAGACTCTCTGCAGACAAAAGCCCCACCACCAGAGTTACTCCTCCTTCCCTCCCAACACCCTTTGTTTCAATTTCAGCAGGTTCCCTTTTTCTTTAGCTGCTCACGTCTATCTTTATCTCCTCTGACTGAAACCTGTCTCCTCTGCTGCTCGTCTCCTCCTCAAACCAGCAGCAGGAACCATTTACGCTGCGAAAACCTCCCTGTCTCCACACAAAGTGGGCAGTCTCTCTGCAACTCCATTTATATAATTACATAATTTTGGTCACTTAACCTCCGTCAGGTATCTCTGAAAATTGCGCGTGAGAAATTCCTTAATTAACTGAGAGCCGTGGCAAATTCCGGTGTGTAATTTTTCTGCGTCTTTGTCCGTAATTAAGAGGCTACACCATTAAAATAACTGTTTTTATCTCGGGCTCGGATTGGAAGCGTGGCAAGAGTGCTTTCGCTGTGACCTTTTCATCCAAGTACAATTACTGCCACTACTTTTATCACCTTAAATGTGGTGTCACTTCATGATAAATACTGAATGATAATGAAGCCAGGCAGCATACAGCAAGTAGGTCATTGCAAACATTATTATCCAAGAAGAATCTTATCTGAGCAAAGCCTTTGGCAATTTACCACCAACCCTGGTTTTAGGAGTGTTATGATTTGTGGTTAAATCCCCCCTTGCATCATTTTTTTTTTTTTACATATATATTCTCTCTGTTTTTAAAATATAACAGTTGCCACTTCCAATTTCTCAGCGAAGAAGAAGCTGAGATATAATAAAAAACAAGATTGATGGACAGTTTTAACAGCAGCACTTGCTCAGTATTCGCTCCGAAGTCTCCTCCATAATCCAATATACACAGTGTTGATAACATCCAACACAATGCAGCAGAAGCGCAACACAAAACCAGAATCCCATGAAACAAGACGGAATCTTTTTAAATTCAGATTATGTCTGTGAGAGCATACTTGGTCAAATTGATGTGAACACGGGGCTGAACTCGGCTGCACATGATTTCTTGTATTTGAATTACAAATAGTATTTCAGTTGTCGAACGTTATAACTTTCATGTTAAAGTTAGTAATGTCTGAACTCCTCGGTCTGCGGTACATTTTCTTGCACTAGAACTTTGAGTCTGGCTGTGGTTCCACAAAACTGGGGCAGTTGGTGGCCTAATGGTTAAGGAAGCGGACTTGGGTCCACAAGACCCCCTGTTCGAATCCCCCAAACCGGCATGGTCTCCCACACACTGCTACCACGGCTCTGGCTCAACCAGCAGCCTTCTGTTCACTACGGTGATGGGTTAAATGCAGAGGCATAATTTCCTGAAGGATACACCTTCAGTGACTGGGAATAAAAAAAAAAAGAAAAAAAAAAAAAGAAAAAAAAAATCAATGAACAACAACAAAACAACCTTAAACTTTTGGACAAAACCACGAAAAGCAAGAAAATCACGGACCTCTGACATTTGTGCAGTTTAATCCAATACAGTGACCTCACAGTAAATGCATGGGTGCCAGGCTGTAGATAATATTCTGGAGGTGTTTTTGACCTGTTTTAAACAAAAAAAATATATATCCAGGGTTTGAAATTCGATCTCTTCCCTTATAACACTGCTCACAGAGAAGTTGGTTGACTTTGAACATGAACCTGATCTTTGAACCTGGTACAGTATGCAGTGGTGCTGGACAAGGGTGTTGGGATGAGTGGGAGGAATCCAGACCGTCTCATAATGATGGGTAAAGATGTGTAGTGGGAATTTGTCTTGCATAAAGTGGTGGAATTATGTCTCTGGGCTGGGGTCCCTAGGTATGAGTGTAATCTGTTCCACAACAGCATTACTGTGTCGATCCACTTTTATCTAGATTCCATTTTTCCTGTTAGAAATACCTAAAAACCAATCGGTTAAATAAAAAAATCCCCCATCCTAACACCTAACTACAAAAACAAGATTTATATGTTTAAAAGATGACCAAGAGAAGGACAGTGTGCCTGAAACCCGAACAAAGTGCCAGATCATTAAGTCTAGGAGAAGGACGAAGGACTGAAATAAGATGATTAAAAGAGACAGACAAAGAGAGAGGCTAGCAGGGTAAAAAAAAAAGGGCAAAGGGAAAGTGAGATGGAAAGCGACAGCTAAAATACGCAATGAAGAGACAGTGAGAGAGTGTCAAGTGGATAAATGGAGCTTAGTTGAGCACTCGTAACAAGATGTTTCATCATATCAAGAGTAAACATCAGAAAAGTTGTTAACTTGTGACTTGGTACGATGGAGATCTCATAATTGTAATGGAGAAAGTACAAAGTGGCCTACAGATCCAGACGTAGACCCTATACGGGGGCTACGACTGGACCTAGGGTCCTAGATATGTTGCTGTAGGTTTAGCACGCCGGGGGTCACGTGGCACGTTGAGTCCTCTATTGCTGCCCTTTATCTCGTCCTCGTTATCTGCCCTATCATGGCAGTGGCCTGGTGGTTAAGGAAGTGGACTTGGTTCCGCAAGGTCCCCGGTTCAAAAACCCCTACCGCCAAGTTACCGCTGAGATACCCTGAGCATGGTATCGTCCCTTCGCTCATTAGCTGCCCACTGTTCACTTTGATGATGGGTTAAATGCAGAGGCCAAATTTCGTTGTGCGCTATGGTGTGAATCACAACGAATTTAATCTTAATCATTATTCAACCATTGCAGTGGACTTAACACCTCACATCCCTCGATTCTGTGTTGTTTCCCTAGACTCCCATTTTTAGGGCCTGACTCAAAGTTTCACCTGCACGTCTTGGCCCAACTCCCCTAGGACCCTACCGTTTGAGATCCGAACCCAAGACCTCGTCTTATGGAACATAGGACTTTATAGTGCCCTTTCACTTTACTTGAACTTGTTTTTCTTCCTGCTACTGTTTTGTTCACCCGATTGTCCATCCTGGTTGAGGATCCCTTCCACTGTCCATAACTCTGAGGTTTCTTCTTTTTTTCACTCTCTGGGTTTTTTTTTGGGAGTCGTTCCTCGACCGGAGTTAGGGTCTATGAGGGCAGGGGGTATTTCTTCTTGTTACTGCATATTGTGATGTTACTGTTATTGCCTTGCGATAACAGTAGTTATGATTTTACACAATAAACAAATTTAAGTTGAAGTTAATGTCTGTCTTCATGTTCTAATGTTCTTAAGGATGGCGGGATTGCTCATATTATATATCACAATAGATATTCTCTATTCTCACCAGCAATGGATGAAGTTTACTGGCCTGCCCGAAGTCCAGAGTCAAATTCAATTTGTATTTCTAGAGTGTGGGACAAAATTGTGGTCAGGAGGAAAATCATGTTTGTTTTCCGTATGAGTATCTAAAGAAACGTATCCCTAACCTTCATCTTCTGCGCTTCTTTCTATTTTCCAGTGGATTTCACACAACTCAACATGACCTCTACGTTCCTTTATGTGTCTCGTCCTTCGCTTTACCTTCACATTACCTTTATGAAACGTCAATTCCAACACTCTATGACAGCTTCCTATCCGGTCCACCATTCTTAAAGATCAATGCCATCGTGATGCAAAACAGAGAGTGAATGGATGCGTGTCGGTGCTGCAGAGGGGCTGGCGCTCCACATCTATCAAAGCCCACAGACTATGATGGGCTGCACTCCTTAAAGTGCTACTCAGTCATTTCGACCTGGAGTGGATCACATTGAGTGCTGCCTAATTGAGGAGATGCTGACTGTCGCCACTCCGCCTCATGATACAGTCAAGTGGGAGCCGTACGTGGAACTGCACTGTCCAAGACAGGGGACGTAGCAGAGCGCCTGGTTTCCCTAAAGAGACCAGAGATAATAGCCTACAGCTATGTCCTCCCTTCCTCCATGTCTGGATTCACGGGGAAAAAACACACAGCGTGGCGATGCCTCGACCCACTTCCAGGCACTTTTTTTTTTTTATTATTATTTTAATTAATATGAATACCAACCAGATGTCTGACATATGGAGCTTAAGACCTCAGCTCTGGGAACAAACTCCAGCCTTTAAAAAGAAAAGAAGGAATAACTGTCAGAGGATTGCGGCAGACTTCAAATGAGCCGAGGTTCAAAATGTGAGCTGGCCACAGCCTCATGACATGAGCGTATCCTTGACAGATCAAGAGCAATCATATAGGCAGGAGCTCTGAGAAATGAAACTCAGTTGAAGTCAGATGAACTACTGCGCTACTCCATGGAGAGGAATACTTTATTTGAAAATCTGGGCTGTGTCCCACACACTGTGCATCGCAGTGATGAGGATGATCACTTTTTTTTTTTTTTTTTTTTACCACCGGTAATGAATGTAAGTTGGACCACAAAGGGGATGGATGCATTTCACTGTACAAATTGCTGGTTCTCAAACCAGGACTCGCATACCAACAGTGGTACTTGGACTCACTCTGGCGGCAAATAAGGAAATCTGATCCAATCAGAATTAGATGTGTTGAATTATATTTTGTTTGTGTGTCTGTGTGTGTGTGATGGGGGTCTAATGGTTCTGTACGGGTCAAAATTTTAGGTTTGAACAAAGAGATTAACAGTCGTGGTATATCCTGTGTGATCTAATACCAAAGCCTCAATGGTTAACTTAACTTGGGCGACATTCTCTAAACAGGTAAACTATCCCCTGAGTAACTGCTGATGGCAACATACTAGAGGAGCAATGGGATATTGGATTAATGTCAGTATTGCCCAGTGGTGGCCTGTCAGGGCCAGCAAAACCTTCTCTGCTGGCCTAGACATAATCAGAAGAACACATTTATGCATAAATATTAACTAAATGAAATAGTATTATAAATAATTTGTTATTGACATAAAAATAGTTTTTAAATTCAAAATGTTTGATTGAAACTGTGGCAGCGGTGGCCAAGTGGTTAAGGAAGCGGACTTGGGTCCGCAAGGTCCCCGGTTTGAATCCACCAGCTGCCAGGTTGCCACTGAGGTGCTCTGAGCATAGCACCACCTCACTTCTTGTGGGCTCACCACCCGCAAGAAGAC
This sequence comes from Paraplagusia blochii, assembly GCA_016785265.1. NCBI lineage: Eukaryota > Metazoa > Chordata > Actinopteri > Pleuronectiformes > Cynoglossidae > Paraplagusia > Paraplagusia blochii. The sequence goes on along the minus strand of JAFBJS010001373.1, from coordinate 6,845 downwards.
TAAAAATATGGTGCAATGTGATTTGGGTAGCGCCAGCTGCCCCTGCGACCCGGCAACGGACAAGCAGAAGAAGATGAATGAATGATTGAAACTTTTTATCCAACCATATTACAGCTAGCTAGTGTTGTCAGGTTCCATGAAATCTACCACAGCCTTCACCTAAGCATTGAGAATCTCCTTTGTCAACGCACTTGCACATACGCACATACGCGTTTGTACTTTGACGACCTGCGGGCACAGGTGCTGGTTCTGAGGACTTTTTGAAATGTCCCTTGGCCGGCATTGAACCCCAGAACCTAAAGTGGACAAAACAAATACCAGCTACTAGCCCAGTTAGATGTCAGAAATACTAATGCTCTTGTGTTTAAGTGTTCTTTGATGAGTCTATATTAAGGGTAACATAATGTATGTATGTGGATCTTCAAGTACTGTTGTCATACTGATGTTATTATAAGGCGTATTAATTTGACGTCACAAAACTATGACGTCACTGAAGGCCTACCGTTGAAATACACGACCCGCCCACTGGTATTACCAGATGCATCAACTGGTGGTATTGGTACTGGTACCAACATGGATATCTCCAGTATTTCAGACTTTAATTGCTTCCTCTGTTAATTCTTGCATATAAAACATTAAAAGCCATCATCCTGAGTGGATTTTATCTTTTTTTTTTGCGGGAATTCTACATTACCGTGGTTAATTGTTAGTGATGTGTGGCACTCCTGATATTGAGCAACGTGGTACATTAAGTGAAAAGTGATTTCAACTTTTATTGACTGAACTTTATTACCCTTTAGGCACTTACGAGACAGAACCCTGAACAAAGTAGTTGGTTGAAAAATATGACATGTAACTGAAAGACAGCAAACCAGGACATAAAACAGTTATATACTATTTTTCTCGCCGTATCATTTCATGTCAGAGTCCTGTCCTCCGCTGTCACTGTGAGCAAAAAAATGTCAAAGAACAAGGCGACAAATAATGCATGACATTCAGAGTAAAGGCCGTCCACGGGTGGACAGTGAGTGAAATGACATGACTGTGGACATGAAAGTGGACCACAAGGATGACGACACTGAGCAACGGGACGGAGCAAGAACCCATGGAGCCTGCAACGAGTCACCTTTTGGAGAATCAAAGCCTGGGATTCCTGGTAACCGAGTGTCAGGTTCTTCTTCTTCTTTTTTTTTTTTTTCTGACCCACATGTAGGAAATATCCACTTACAAGGTTTCCTTCATTTAATGCTGGATTTCTGAGACCTTTACGGCCACTGCTGCTATAGATTAAGAGGAAGAATGAGGTCATGTTGGAGCAGGCTGAAGTTTGATCCTTTTCCCTGCCACATCAATGGAAGCTAAGCCGCTGAAATGGGACGAAGGGCAGAAACACACATGCAGATGCTAGTTCTGGTAAAAGCATTTGGACATAGATTTTTGACAGTCGGTTCTAAAGATAAAAATTAGACATTTAATCAGCTTAGGAATGCCAGCTGATTCAGTAATTGGATGGAAGTATAATGGGCCTGAGCAGGACAATGTATGGGTGGGCGTTAAATAAATCATGGCAAGTTTGATAGACCTGGTACTGGGAGAGAATCTTTAGATTAACATGGGATATGCGTCTTGGTTTAGAAACTGCCCACTCGGAGTGGATCTACACAGAAAGGCATGTGTTATAGAAGATTTAGACCTTATCTCAAACGCAATACAACGTGTAGTGTGGAATATATCTGGTCCACAGCGCAAATGGTCCTCTCCTAAACACAGCACACCTCAAGAAAACCAGCCATGATCACGACAGTATATGTTTGACCATGACCGGTTCTCCTGAGACCCATAAAGATACATTCACACTCACATTCAAACTCATTTACAATGAAATATTTAACCATAATCCACAGACTACAACTATTATTAGACCACTCTGCTGTTTTCTTCAATTCCTTGTTCATCTTAATGCCTTGTTCCACTAAAGGTTTATCACCTGTTAGAAACAATGAACACAAAACCATGCAACGACTAAAAGCACTGTATTTGTCAGTACAATGTTATTGCTAGTGATGTAGGAACGGAAGTGATTTTTGTCACAGTCAATAAAACCATGCAAAATGCAAAATGGCCAGAAATCAGCTCTGAAATTAAACATAATTATGAGCCTTTTTTGTTGTTATTATATTTGTCCAGATTAATGTCGATTAAGTGGAAGCAGACTTTTAAATGGACAAGAAATTAAAGAAAGAGTGGTCTAATATTTTTTTTTCCATGACTGTAGATTGCAATATAACTAATCTCTTTTTTTATTCATGTATTTATCCCTTCAAACACATTATTATGAACCATACCTAGTTTGTATTACCCTTTTCCACACATTTATATGACAGCGGAGTTGTGTGATGAAATATAAGAAAAACTAATTAAATACATATACAAATAAAGTATAAAGTATTACCGTATTTTCACGACTATAAGGCACACATAAAAGTCTTAGGTTTTCTTCAAAATGTGAAGCATGGTGCAATGTCCCCTGTGTGTGTTGTTGTTGTTAGCGGGACGTACTAGAGAACACCATGAGAACGTTAAAGAGAGAAGTGTGGGCGGTGTTTTGCTCCCGCTTTATTATTTTATTTTCAAATATGCACACTTGTATGCATGTGTGTGTGTTGGTGTTGTTGTTGTTGTTGTTGTTGTAAGGCGGAGGTAGTAGAGAACAACATGAGAACGTTAAAGGGGGAAGTGTGGGCGTGAATTGTATATAAAACCCGCGCCCAATGATCAAGTGCGTCTTATGTTTGTGTTAAATATAGTAATGGCACACATAACTGAGACCACGCCGTTTAGTATGCCGCGCCTTTTGGTCCTCAAAATACGGTATGTAAAATACTGTGATTTAGTGAATCTCCCGATTGCAACTTAAAAATACCTTGAACCAACGTGCAAGGGGAGTACCACAAAAAAACAAGTACTTATAACACTAGTTATTACCAAAAAATACTACATAAACACTAATCTCTGAACTGCTAACTACTTCTTCCACTGTGTTAACACTAAAAATGGATGGATTCTCTCTAATGTTTATAAAATATTTTAACTCTATATAACACAGTGCTGCTTGCTAACGCTAACAGAAACAACAAGAAATCTGGTTTTAACAAATAAACTGTCGAAAACCGGAAATTGAACTCTGGACCCAGGAAGACAAACTGTAGTTTGTGATACGGAAATATATATATATATATAGTGACATAACATGTACTTGAGTCTGTAAGGCTTCAGGTTCTAATCCACCAGCTGCCAGGTTGCCACTGAGGTACCTTGATCTCCACCCACAGGAAGGCCCAGTGCACAGAGCAATGTGATGTAGTTGGCAGTTTCGGAAAACTTCTGAGAGTGTGACTCGCTGAATTGTGTCGGAAGATATCTTTTAGCTCTTATTATTTTATATTCTTGTACAATAGAATGATATTTAAGGAAAGTTTGGGGGGTAAAAAAAAAAAAAATCAATTTAAGGAAATTTGTCTTCACTATCAGGAAACTCGTTCACTGCCTACACATTAAGAAGAGGAGGGGCTCCGTTTCATATTAGCCATATGTATGCAAATTACATCAATCCAAAGCCATTACTGCATCAATTAATCTTCGACAATCACTAAAACATTGTAATCATGGTGGTTACAAATGGTTGACTATTCATTATGCTTGCTAATTAGATCATAAATAGTATTATTAAACTGTTGTGTGGGATTTTGAAGGATGTGACACACTGGGGACAAACACAAAAGCGGGCTAAGACTGATGAAGTCTGCCGCAGTAATGGTGCCGGCAGCCATTGAGTGCAGAGAGAGGATTTAATCTATGGTCGCCCCTTGGACTTCATCGAGCTCTGATTTATTGAGTGGCTAACTTTAGCTGTGCCCGCGCAGGTTCCCGTTCAGGTGATGCGGTTCACAGGGATTAGAGGTCAGGTGTCCGAGTCCAATCATTCAGCTGTTCTGACACCGAGGACTATTATTCCTGAAGACATTGATTAAATGCTACCTGCTGGTGTTAGTGAGCTGAGTGAGTGCTGGCGAAAAAGTAGCACAGTCTTGGTCCTAATGTCAAGTGCCGTCTTACTTGTCAGTGCTGTGACACTTCTGTGTAGCAATGGGGAGGCATCGGCAGAAGTGCTGAGGTGGCATTCTGACAGTGTCCGTCTCCAAACTGTCACGAAAGTGTCACAAAATGTTTGCACAAAGTGAAGAAATTGGCTCCTGCTGCAGAACCCCGAGTCTAGAAATAGATCGGAGATCAAGTTGGGTTCACAGCCGCAGTTTTACACTGACAAAACGTGGCTCGTATCCAAAATGTCTCAGCAGTCTGCATCATATCAGATGTGGATCAATTCATTCATTTAATTGTTATCGGGAAAAGGACGGAAGACGGGGAATTGTGCTCACTTTGTTGAATGAACCCAGACTCATAGATGAAACGGTTGAGGGTTAAGCTGAATGAAAAATCCCGGTACAAATGTTAATGGGTTTTATGGTGATGAAGAGTTCTCATCCTGAACTCCTGATGCGGCAATTCTGGACTTCGTCCTGGGACCATTTAATAATTACCATGTGTTTGTAGTGCATGCTGGGATTGGTTATGCAGTGAACCATTGTATTTGCGTTGTCTGTTTTTAAAGGCAATTTTACAACATTTTTTTTTTTTTTTTTTTGCACTACCACCATTGTTGCAATGAAATGAACGAAATCGGGCAAAAACAAATTCCATTAACTGGTCTTTGTCTCTTTTGTCAATGTTGCTATTGATGTGAATAATAACTCATTGTTTCAATAATTTCAATAATTAATTTCTATGACTTCTTACTGAAGAAAAAAATTAAAAAAAAAAGATCAATCAATCAATCAGGAAACAAATCACGGTTTAAATGCCGTCCCAAGTCAATCAGCATCATAGTTGCTGTCAAATAATACAGTATCATTGATCATTAGCTTGGCTATGCTTTTAGTGTTTCTATTATTAGAATATACAATAAAGTAAGACAGAAAAAAAATATTCAACTTCTTGACTTTACCTGCCATTAAAATCAATACTTTTTTGGCTGCAAATCTGGATTAAACATTACTTTGGTAGAAACACTGTTGTAAAATCAATGTATCCTGCCATATATTTCAACTTCTTGACTTTACCTGCCATTAAAATCAATACTTTTTTGGCTGCAAATCTGGATTAAACATTGCTTTGGTAGAAACACTGTTGTAAAACCAATGTATCCTGCCATATATGGACTAATAAAGAACGTAAGACTTTTTTTTTTTTTTTTTTTCTATTTCTAGCTGAGTTCCTGCCGTCAATTAAGACGTAAGACTTTTTTTTTTTTTTTTTTTCTATTTCTAGCTGAGTTACTAATACCTAGTATTATAAGCGAGCTCAACAGCTATGGGTAAATGGAGGCGTAGCACCGCCAGACGGAGGGTTAAAATGCATCATTTTAAACCTGCACAAAACATTGATTGTGAAGGATGATGGGGAGAAAAAAAGGTGAGATTTTGAAGCAATCATAAAACAAACAAAGGGAGATGATTTAGGGGTTGAATATTTGAAACCAAAACAACTGGCAATCATTTTCCTCTTGTGACAAATCCCTGTAAAATAAATAAATAAATAAATAAATACATTAAAATATCAACGCTTGTTTTACTGTTGTTCTCTGAGAAAACAGCAACCTGTGCAGGTTTAAGGCATTAAAAGACACAGGCTTTTACGAATATAGATTTAATCTGATACTAATTTAACTGCAAGAGAAAAAAAAAAAAAAAAAAGGAGGCCGTCTGAACGTATTTGCTTCGTTCCTCCATATCTCTCCTTTTATAACCGACGACGCCCACTGAGGGGAACTGGTCAGAGCCCAAAGAATGACTGGATCCATAAAGAAGGACAACAGCTTGTCGTTATTGGTTCTCCGCAAAACCAAAGTCAAAGTCAATCTGCTGAGTACATATTTGTGTCAACTTGTATTTTAAATGTAGCCTGGAGTGAGTCAAAGGACTTGAGTAAGAGCAAAGAAAGTTTTTATTTGTTTTTTTTTTCATCATCATCACTGAACCTAATTCTGTGGTGCAACTGTGGGATCAACATAAAAGATGATATTTCTCTTTTACTTGTAGTTTCCTGTGGCATCACTCACAGCTTTCAACCTACATTGTATTTAAAAAAATAAAAAATAAATAAAAATGAAATAGAATAAAGCTTCAATGCATGGTGACCTGTAGTGAAATTGAACAACTTAAGACTTCAGCCAGACAGCTTTATCCTTGCAAAATGGTTTCATCATGCCCAGATCATGGGGTATTCAGAGAAGCAGCAGAAGCCTGTGATTCCCTCAGTGGAAAGTGAATGCTTTACATCAGCAAGGGCAGCGAAAAGTTCTGGACCAATTTGCCACCTAAAAATTTCATTCCTGTTACAAGTTTTATCTTTGCCTACATCCCAGACACACTGCTCCTAGAATCTGATTACTGGATGTTGGAATATTGGCGTGTATGGCAAGATCCTTAACCCATTCGCTATCTGTCTGTCTGTCTGTTTGCTTGCCTGCCTGCCTGCCTACTTACCTACCTACCTATCTATCTATCTTGGTTTCAATGCAAAACATCACAGCTGGAGAACTCTTTCTTTCCTTCTGCAATCACACTCCAGAATGGACAATAACTGCAACATTTTTTGCACATGCTACACTGGCACATGTTACTTTTGCACATGTATATACTGCTGATTCGATGCATGTACTTTGTTATGTTATGTTATTCTGTTATTTTATTTCTTGATTTCATTTTTCATTTGTTGATTGCCTT
>JAFBJS010001371.1:0-114889 GCA_016785265.1 Paraplagusia blochii | reverse complement strand
CGTCCTGTTGACCTCGTCTACCTCGTTAAATATTGAGTCTCATGTTTTTCCTCCTTAATTGTGAGCGCTTTATGTTTTCTACGGTCTCCACCTTAAGTGTGAGTTTTTTGTTACCCTTTTCTCCCTCCATCATATGTGTGAGCGCCTTTTGTTACTTTCTTTTGTTTAACAAGATTTGTGAACAAGAAAGAATAAATTCCTTTTGTTTTTGCAACTAAAAGACTGTCTCGTGCATGTGGATCCACGCCTTGAGTCGTTCCCTAACAGAACGCACTGACCACTTAATGGATCCAGCCGAGACAAACACGATAATGATCGCCATCGGTAATCAAGAACAGCGCCTTCATGACCAGGAGCAGAATCTTACCAGTTTGACTCAAGCCGTTCAGCAACTTCTGCTTCAGCGCCAGGCTGACCAGGACACCATGGCGGGACAGGTGCAGCAACTCACACAGACTTTACAAACAGTAGTTACTCACCTTAAGGTCGGAACCAGCGCCACGACATCCCAAGGCACATCCTCCTTATTGGCAGATGAATCCGCCACCATCCCGTTAAGATCACGCTCCGCTCCGCCAAGAGGGCCTCCACCACAACTCGCTCCTCCAGATAAATTCTCGGGAGAATCTAAAAACTGTCGGCCATTCATTCAGCAGTGCCGGATGCATTTTAGACTCCTCCCTCATATTTATTGTTCAGAGGACATTAAAGTGGCGTTAATTGTTTCTCACCTTACCGGTCGAGCGTTGGGTTGGGCCACGGAGGAAATGGATTGTGACTCACCCAATTGTTTTTCGTCGGAGGTTCTGCTGGGCGCTCTCAGGAAGGTTTTTGATCACGCTCTCCCGGCAAAAGAAGCGGCCCGGGTCCTTGACACGTTACAGGGGTCGGATACGGTGGCGGAATACGCCACCAAATTCAGAGGAATAGCTGCGGGGTTAGACTGGAACGATTCGGCTCTGCGTCACGCCTTCCGGAGAGGACTGACGTCTTCCATTAAGGACGTTCTGGCTCCTCTGGGCAGCTCTCCAGATTTGGATTCGTTGGTGGAGCTGGCCATTTGTTTGGATTTCCGTCTTCGAGAGAGAGATAAGGAGCGGCGTCAGGAGAGTTCCAACTATAGTTGTCACCGGAGATCGCCGTAGTTTTCGCAAGTCACACCGGGGCCTTCTCCATATTATCAGCGGAGCACCCTGGAGTCAACGTCGCCCGTCGAGGAACCCATGCAGCTGGGCAGAGCCAGAATTCCCCAGGAAGAGCGATGGCGCCGTCAACGAGGAGGCCGTTGCTTTTACTGCGGGCAGACGGGACATCGTCGCTCCTCTTGCCCGGTAGGCATTTCGCAGACTCTCATCAACACTCGACCGAGTGTTCAGAGACTCACAGACTTCCCAGGACGCTCATTAATTCAAGTCAAGTTATGTTGTGGTAATCGTTCTCAATCCTGTGGGGCGTTGATCGACTCCGGGGCGGATGAGAATTTTTTGAATTCGGCAATTGCTCAGGAGCTTGGGCTAAGGTTAACTCTGCTCACTATCCCTGTGATGGCACGTGCATTAAATGGCGTTGAATTGTTCAGAATTACACATTGTACTGAAGCAGTGAAGGTGTTAATCGGAGAACATTGGGAAGAATTTTTTTTTTTTTGTATTTGATTCACCTATACAGTCGGTGGTGTTAGGATACCCGTGGTTACAAAAGAATAATCCGGTAATCAATTAGGTTTCAGGGGAGATAGAATTATGGCGTCAGGATTACGGTCATAAAACTAATCAGGCAGTTGGTTTTCACACAGTAGCAGCCGCTGAAGTATCACGCCCAATTAGGATCACAGCCTCCACGAACCCAGATCTCACCGGGGTACCTCCTTGTTATCACCACTTGGGGGAGGTGTTTAACAAAATAAAGGCCAAATCACTACCTCCCCATAGACCGTATGACTGCGCCATAGATCTTATCCCGGACTCAACCATTCCTAAAGGTCGATTGTATTCTTTATCACAGTCAGAACGTCGGGCCATGGACACTTACATTAGCGAGTCTTTACAAGCGGGACTCATCAGACCGTCGTCCTCCCCAGCAGGGGCCGGGTTTTTTTTTGTCAACAAAAAAGATGGAAGTTTACGTCCGTGCATTGACTTTAGTCCTCTTAATAAGATCACACTCAAGAATCGTTATCCATTGCCCCTCATGTCAACGGCATTTGAACTGCTTCAGGAGGCGAGGGTGTTCACGAAGTTGGACCTCAGAAATGCTTATCATTTGGTCAGAATTCGGGAGGGCGATAAGTGGAAGACTGGTTTCAATACACCCACAGGACATTTTGAATATCTGGTTATGCCATTCGGGTTAGCCAACGCTCCAGCAACTTTCCAGCATATGGTCAATGATGTTCTACGTGAATTTTTAAATCGTTTTGTATTTGTATATCTGGATGATATTTTGATCTTTTCTCCCGACATAGACTCTCACACTTCCCATGTCAAACAGGTTCTCCAACGGCTATTGGAGCATCAACTATATGTGAAAGCGGAGAAGTGTGAGTTTCACGTTCAATCTGTCTCTTTCCTGGGATACATAGTCTCTCCAGGGCAGGTTAGGATGGACCCGGCCAAGGTGAAAGCTGTCAGAGATTGGCCTACGCCCAGCAGCCGTAAGAAGGTACAACAGTTTCTCGGGTTTGCTAATTTCTACAGGAAATTCATCAGACGGTTCAGTGCCATTGCAGGCCCTCTCCACGCACTCACTTCGTCCAACATACGTTTTGAGTGGTCAACTCAAGCAGATGCAGCTTTTCAGACGCTCAAGAAGGCTTTCACCTCGGCACCCATTCTCACCATTCCTGATCCTCAGCTCCAATTTGTGGTAGAGGTAGATGCCTCCAACGAGGGGGTAGGGGCTGTCCTGTCACAGAGATCTTCGCGGGACCATAGGCTTCATCCATGTGCTTTCTTGTCTCGAAGGCTATCACCAGCGGAAAGAAATTATGACATCGGAAACAAGGAGTTATTGGCAGTGAAGGTGGCTCTGGAGGAGTGGAGGCACTGGTTAGAGGTTCCTTTTTTGGTGTGGACGGATCATAAGAATTTGGAGTACATCCGTAAAGCTAGGAGACTGAATGCACGTCAAGCAAGGTGGACTTTGTTTTTTAATCGTTTTAATTTTACATTATCTTACAGACCTGGTTCAAAGAATGGGAAACCTGATGCTCTCTCTCGCCTCCTTGATCCAGAGCCAGTGGCCAAAGACCCTGAACCCATCCTTCCACTAAATTGTGTGGTTGGAGCAGTGAGTTGGCCTACTCAGTTTTACCTGAGTTGCTCAGGTAAAACAGGAAATTGGTGCGAACCCAGTACCTGGTGATTGTCCGTCTAATAAGTTGTTTGTTCCAGATAACATGAGATCACAGGTCATCCATTGGGCTCACACTTCGCTTCTTACCTGTCATCCGGGGGCGAAAAGGACCAGCTTTGTGATAAAGCAGAGATTCTGGTGGCCAGGTCTGGACAAGGATGTGAAACAATACGTGGCAGCGTGCTCGATTTGTGCCAGGAACAAAACCTCCTCTCTCCCTCAGCAAGGTCTCCTTCAGCCTCTCCCTACACCGAAACGCCCCTGGTCCGACATATCCATAGACTTTGTAACTGGTTTACCAAATTCCAAAGGTCATACGACCATTCTGACGGTGGTCGATCGTTTTTCGAAGATGGTACATTTTATAGCGTTACCCAAATTGCCGTCGGCTAAAGAAACGGCCAAAGTTATGATTAATAATATAATCAGAATTCATGGCATTCCCAGAGACATCGTGTCGGATCGGGGGTCTCAGTTCACATCCAAGTTCTGGAAGGAGTTTTGCTCCCTACTGGGGGCTTCAGTTAGTCTCACGTCAGGCTACCACCCTCAATCGAATGGTCAGACCGAACGCATAAATCAGGAACTAGAGACCACCCTCCGGTGTCTGGTGGCGCAGAATCCGGCAACTTGGAGTGACAATTTAGTCTGGGTCGAGTATGCCCACAATTCACTGCCCACTGCCGCCACAGGTCTGTCCCCCTTTCACTGTGTTTTTGGCTATCAACCTCCTCTGTTCCCCAGTTCTGAAAAGGAGGTTGTGGTTCCATCAGCGCTCGCTCTTGTAAGGAGGTGTCGTCGGGTATGGGCAGGGGCATACTAAGCACTTCAGAGGAGCAGTAGCTACATGAAGGCGATGGCTGATCGCCGCCGACGCGTGGCTCCGGTATACAGACCGGGGCAGCGGGTATGGCTTTCGTCCAAGGATCTTCCCCTCCAAGTGGACTCGAGGAAACTTGCTCCACGGTTTGTCGGTCCTTTTCCAATCTCCAAGATAATTAATCCTTCTTCTGTTCGCCTCCATCTGCCTAGGTCGCTCCGTATTCACCCCACCTTCCACGTCAGTCGTCTCAAGCCCGTGATTGAGAGTCTCCTGGTTCCCCCGACCAAGCCCCCACCACCTCCCAGACTGGTTGATGGCGGTCAGGCATTTACAGTCAAGAGGCTCTTGGCGGAGCGGAAGAAAGGCCGTGGTCGGCAGTTCTTGGTCGACTGGGAGGGTTATGGTCCAGAGGAACAGTCCTGGGTCCCATCCAGTTTCATTTTCGACAAGACTCTCATCAGTGACTTTGATAGGGAAAAACATTGTCAACCAGGTCCGTCAGGAGCCGGACCTAGTGGGAGGGGTACTGTTACGAAGCGTCGTCTGTGTTAGACACTGTAGGTCTATTCACTTCCGGTTTTATTTTGGTGAGGGTTCTTGTTCCTGTTTGGTTTCACTTTGTCTGTCTTGCCTCTGTCTCGTAATTATCCCTCAGTGTGTACACCTGGGCACGCCCTACTTATACTCCCTCTCGTCCTTTGTCTGTTGTCAGTGCGTCTTAGTTTCTGTCCTGTTAAGCCACGTTTCTGAGAATCGTCCTGTTGACCTCGTCTACCTCGTTAAGTATTGAGTCTCATGTTTTTTCCTCCTCCGTAATTGTGAGCGCTTTATGTTTTCTACGGTCTCCACCTTAGGTGTGAGAGTTTTTTGTTCCCCTTTTTTTCCTCCACCTTCGGTGTGAGTGTTTTTTGTTACCCTTTTCTCCCTCCACCATAGGTGTGAGCGCCTTTTGTTACTTTCTTTTGTTTAACAAGATTTGTGAACAAGAAAGAATAAATTCCTTTTGTTTTTCCAACTAAAAGACTGTCTCGTGCATGTGGATCCACGCCTTGAGTCGTTCCCTAACATTTTCCCACTAACCCACACAGGCCTTTTGTGTCGGCCATGATAAACGGTATTCCATGGATATGGCAGAAGTCACTGAAGAAATGGTGCTCTAAGGCACTGCATCTTCAGTGAGCTGTGTAACTCGGCGAAATCATTGAAATTCAGCCGAGCCAGGTTCAACAGCAAATCTTCAGAACAACAATGCTCTCAATGTTTTAGTGTCAACAAATGGAAAAGTATATAGTTATTGCCAAGAAAGCCCTGGAGTTTTTTATACCATTTTATACCAACATATCTTTGCGAGCAATCCTTTTTGAAGATGCTGGACATAAAAACATAGAAAAGGAACAGACTTTGCTGTGAAAATGAGTTGAGAGTAGCACTTGCCAAAGTGAAGCTACACATATCTCAAAGGCAACAAGTTGAAGTCACACTGATGTGCACGTATGTAATTTATTGTCCATGCACTATGTTGGTTTTGTTATCCACGGTTCATTTTGTGCACCAGTAGAAAAACAACATGTCTTGAATTAAATCATATTTTATTTTACACTAAGGTAGGGTTTGGGGAATGCGCATATGAAATTGGTGGGGTTGCCAGTTGAAAGGTTTGGGTCAGCACCCTGATGACAGGACATACAGGTCACAGCAACAGCTAAATAAACCAGGGCACAGCACCAAGTTGAAAAATATTTCCAGGCAAGGAAGTGACGTAGCTGTTGTATGGTTGATTCATTAAATAGCAGCAAAAACAAAAGTAGCTTAAACTGTGGAGCAAATAAAAATGACTGAATTCATTTACATAAAAGTTCTCATAGCCTTCTGTATGCAAACATTATTCTTATTTCAGTATCAAAACTTGCAATTCTTTGTCTGGCTGATAGGACACCCCCAACTTTGTAGGGGTGTCATTTGGAGGCATTAGATCAGGAGTCATCAACCTGGGGCCATGGGACACTTGGTAGCCTCCATGGTCTACTAGCTGTCCATCAATAAAAACACATATGATATCGAGAGTGTTTCTTCATTTTCGCCGTACCTCTCCATACATGTATCATCACTGGAGTAGCTAGTTGAGCTTGATGGAGCTGTGAATCTTCGGGACCCGCTAAAGGCTAGTCCCATGGGTCCAAAAGATTCACAGCTCCATCAAGCTCAACCAGCTACTCGAGGTAAATTGCAAACTTTCTGATGATCTCAAAAGAAAAGATGTATTTTCTCTATAACAAAAATGACCGTAAATGAAGCTATTGATCCTGGTCATCATACTGCTGGTCTTCCTAGTCCTAGATATCCTAGTCGTGGCATTTCCCCATTCATCAGCAACACGAATGGGAAAGAGGAAAAGAAAAACGGTTCTAAATGCATTATGTGAGAGCATTTAAAAGCTATAGAAGCTTAGAAGCTGATTCCACAGAAGAGGTGCTTGGTAGCTAAGGGCTCTACCAGTTCAATTGAATGAAATTAATTCTATTTTTAATTCGGAGCCAGTGCGGGAAGGCTAAGATGGGAGTTATGTGCTCCCGTCTTTTGGTTCCAGTCAATAAGCGGGCTGCAGCATTTTGGACCATTTGAAGGTTCCGAAAGGTTACGAAAGCATGGATTAAATGGGTTCAATCCCTGGATTAACACTGGTGGATCAATGCGTTTTTGCCCTAATACTATAACCCTGTTTTGTTTCTGCATTTAGAAGCAGAAAATTTTGTGTCATCCATGTCTGGATGTCTTTAAAACATGACTCAAGCCGAGGTACGTTGTTTGGGTCGTCAGGCCTTGCAGATAAGTACAACTGGGAATCATCTGCATAGCAGTGGAAATCTATATTATGTTGTCTAATAATTTTACCAAGAGGAAGCATATACAATGTAAAGAAAAGAATTGGCCCAAGTACAGAGCTTTGTGGAACTCCGTAATCAGCTCTAGTGTGTACAGAAGCGTCCTCATTTATTTGAACAAATTGGAACCTATCTGTTAGAGAAAATTTAATCCAAGCAAGTACAGTTCCCTTGATCCCATAATCATGCTCCAGCCTATGTAGTCACAAAATTCACTGTTCGGTTCGTATCCAGGTCTAAGGTCATGGTTTTCGGTTTGGTACGGTTCTGTTTTTTTTTTTTTTTTCTCTTTCATTTTTAACACTCCAGCAATGTAGTATATGATAGCTCTAGTGATGGGTGCGGCAACACTGACGCGTCGGCGCAAGCTTCGAGCTCGTGCAATGAAACACTGCGTCGGTGCGCATATTGCCTTTATAGAGTCACATGACCAATAAGTGACGGGTCGGGCAACACTGACGCGTCGACGCATGCGTCGGGCATGTCGCTTTGGAAAGTCACGTGACTGATACAGGAACTGCTTCGAACTGACATGAACGCACCAAACTGTATCTGTAAGGACGTGCATCTGTCAAGAGAATGTATCGGCCACAACAAATAATCTCCATTGTGATCTTATTCCATCTCATCATTAAATCATGACGCAGCCTCCAGGAAAAAGAAAGGTATCCACCATCTTGATCTCATATCGGAAAATAAATGTATATCCTTATTGTTTGTCAAACTTTACCACTTTTCCTTCCAATTTCTCTGTATCCCAGCCTCATCTGTGCCCTGTGTGAGCAGGTGTTTTCTGCAATTGGCAAAGTAAAGTAGTAGATAGATAGATAGATAGATAGATAGATAGATAGATAGATAGATAGATAGATTTAGATTTTAATATGGTACTTTATTAACACAATCCAGGAAAGAACAGAGGTCATAGATAGATAGATAGATAGATCCGGATCCATGAGTATCCTTCCAGAAATTAAAATTCCAGCAGCAGAACAGCAACGAACAAGAGTTACATACAAGAAGTACAAAAAAAGACCATTATCATAGGAACAATATGGGTAGGGTTGAGGTATGTACAACCAGAACAGTGGATGTTAGTATGTAGGTGAGGTTAGTAGTATACATACACGTGAAGGTAGGAAGGTTAATGCTAGTACTGTTCGTAGCTTAAGTTGTAGTCATTGCTTTTGAGTAGTCACAATCTCAATTGTTATTGTTGTCAAAATTCATTATGATAATGACAATATTACATTATTATAGTATTCTATTAATTTCATTATTTTGTGTATGTGTGTACCCGCACACACATGTACATATCTACAAACAAACACACCCAAATTTACATATGCCTGCACATATACACACATATAGCCACATATACGTATGTCCAAACAGTATGTTGGTTATTCACATACATACACACACAAATACATACACATGCTACCCAAGCCCACGTATAACCATAACATGAGTGTACCCACACACACATATATATATATACTGTATTTATATACGTAGATGCATACCCACATGCATATCTACACATACAGCTAAAATAACATGTGCATTGTGATGAACGGCAGATATGGTGTACAAATATGGTGTACAGTACCTTCTCAGGTACTATCTTGTGGTGAAGGCAGTCGGTCCCGATGACATACCAGTGGAGGTATGGAAGTGCTTAGGGGAAGAAGCGATAAGTTTTCTCACTCGGCTCTTCAATAAAATTTTTGAGACAGTCAAGATGCCTGATGAGTGGAGGAAAAGTGTTGTAAAAGAAGGGTGATTTGAGTTTTAGCAATTAGAGAGGGATAAAGTTGATGAGCCATACCATGAAGATTTGGGAAAGAGTAGTTGAGGCCCGGTTGAGGGAAGAGGTTGAGATTTGCGAACAACAGTATGCTGAGAAAGAGTACCACAGATACAATATTTGCCTTGAGGATGTTGATGGAGAAGTACAGAGAGGGTCAGAAGGAGCTGCATTGTGTTTTTTTAAATTTAGAAAAGGCCCATGACATGGTGCCAAGGAAGGAACTGTGGTTTTGGTGGCAGAACATATGTTAGACTGGTGCAGAATATGTATGAGAACAGCACAATGGTGGTGAGGTGTGCTGTTGAAAGAATAAAAGGTGGAGTTGGGACTTCAAGGATCAGCCCTGAGCCCCTTTTTGTTTGCTGTGGTGATGGACAGATGGACAGATAAGGTCAGACAGGAGTCTCCTTGGACAATGATGTTTGCATATGATATTGTGATCTGCAGTGAGAGCAGGCAACAGCTAGAAGAGAACCTAGAGAGGTGGAGGTTTGCACTAGAGAGAAGAGGAATGAAGGTCAGTCGTAGCAAGACCGAGTACATGTGTGTGAATGAAAAGGGTAACAATGGAGTGGTGAGATTACAAGGAGCAGAGGTGGAGAAGGTGGAGGAGTTCAAATACTTAGGTTCAACTGTTCAGGGCAGTGGAGACTGAGGTAAAGAATAGAGTACAGGCAGGATGGAACAACTGGAGAAAGGTCTCTGGAGTGATTTGTGATAGAAGAGTGTCAGCTCAGGTGAAGAGAAAGGTTTACAGGACAGTTATGAGCCATGATTGTATGGAGACTCTAGGAATAGGTAGTAGACAAGAGGCAGAGCTGGAGGTGGCAGAGTTAAAGATGCTGTGATTCTCTTTGGGGGTGACAAGGACAGACACGATCAGGAACGAGGTAATCAGGGGGACAACACAGACAGGAAGGTTTGGAGAAAACGCCAGAGAAGCCAGATTAAGATGGTTTCGACATGTTCAGAGGAGGGACAGTGGCTATATAGGGATAAGAATGCTAGACATGGAGCTACCAGGTAAGACGAAGAGGAAGGCCAAAGAGGAGATTTATGGATGCGGTGAGGAAGGACATGGAGGTGGTTGGAGTTGGAGTTGAGGATATGGAGGGCAGGGTGAAATAGAAATTGTTGACTTGCTGTGGCAACCCCTGAAAAATGGGATAAGCCGAAAGAAGAAGAAGAATAATTTGACATGACAAAACTATGACATCACTGAAGGTCTGAGGTTGAAATGCACGGCCCGCTACTGAATTAATTTGATTTGTTTAAAACATTTTGGAAATAAATAAAAGCATTTTTGTTTTTATTGTACCACTGCAGAGAAGTCCACCAACTAACGTTGCCCAAACAGTGAGGGCTTAAAAGAAAAAAAAATGTTCTGAATTATTCCACGTCTGAGAAAATAACAAGCGGAAGTTTATTTATTTGTCCACAAGATGTCAGCATTCAATAAAATATGAAACATTTACAACCAGTGTTTGGACTAACACCTCACTTGTAACGGCGTTATGCAACTAAAAGGCTTTTCTTGGCAACTAATAAACGTATTATTTTTCCCATTCAGAAACGCGGGTTATTGTTACTGTGGTGTAAAGGGGCTCGTTTCTCGTTACTATCTGTGGTCCAAATGGACGGTTTCTCCCAGCCACGGAGGGAGGACTGTGATGGCAGCGGTGCCTGTCTGCTGCCTGTCAGTTATGAGTGAAAGATGGACACACTCACTGAACCCGTGCGTTGAAAAGGAGCGATGATTGGTTTACATAGGTTAACCTTTCAGGCTAAGCAAATCAGCAATAGACCTGGGCGGTTCTTCTTGTCTTACAGGGAAATAAACAGTCTCACACATACAACGTGGCACTCAAACCCACAAGCAAGACAACGGAAAGTGTCAAATTGATGTTACAATAACAATGAGTAATAATAATGAAGATAATAATGCCTATCAAAATGTGGTTTTATTGCACCACTGCATGTCATTAAGATGAGGAGCTAGTCATGTGAGGGTGGGGTTAAAATTTTAACACTTGAGACTTTTTATGCATTTTACAAATACAAAAACAAAATGACATTTCAGGAAACAAATTTACAAACTCTGGAACAAAATTACATTTCAGAAAACAAATTAACATTTTAAGAAAACATTTTTACAAACTCTGAAACAAAATTACATTTCAGAAAACAAATTTACAAATGCTGAAACAAAAATACTTTTATGAAAACAAATTAACAAAACCGGAAACAAAATTACTTTTTAAGAAGCATTTTTACAAACTCTGAAACAAATTAAATTTCAGAAAACAAATTTACAAACTCTGAAACAAAAATATATTCATGAAAACACTTTGACAAACAGAGGCACTTTTACTCAGGAAACACGTTTACAATTGCCAAGACAAATTTACATATTGACGAAACACTATAACAAAAGCCCGAAACAAATTTACAAGTACAAAGTTCTTACGAAAGAGGAACATCCCAAGTAATGTCCCAAAGCGGAAGAGAACCAACCATGATGGACGGCAGTCGGTCAGCTGTGTTTTTTGCGGCGAACGCGTAAGAGCTGACTAATGTGGTCTGGAGTTTCGTGTGGTCGGTTTTTGGAGTGTTTTAATACGGGGGCTCAGACAGATGGAGCAGCTCTGCTGCAGCAGTGCACAAAGTTAATGGGGGACACTCTGTAATTACTCGGTAGTCATATGAGATGGATGAGTTTGTTGGATTGTGAAACAGTCACAGGATCCTACTATCTAAAACAGCATCATGTTCAGGAGGAATGGCCATTGAGCTCCAATACTCACCACACAGGTAATTAGGTAGTAGATCAACCTGTTTATTTTCTTTCTGTTTCTCAAATGATTGTCATCTCTTGTGTTGAACATAGACTGGACTCCGTCTGAACTGGATGCCTTCCCTGAAGCTTAACTTTTATTGTAACTGTGTAACATGTTGACAAAGTGTTTTCATTTGTCACAGCTTCATCAAAGAGAGTTGCAATTATAAGTGAATGAGCATGGACTGCATTTTTATGGATAAATTCACATACTAGCAGTGATTCATGAAAAAGACAGTTTGAGAATGATACTATGGTTCCAGCAGCAGTACAGCACAGAATATGGGATGAAAAAAATAAGTACAAAACCAATTCAATAGATACAGTCAAGGGTAGGATTGAGGTACGTAAAACCTGAACATGTGGATGGTGGATGTTAGTCGATAAGTAAATTAGCAGAATATAGGTAGGGAGGAAGGTTAATGAGTAGATTAGTAGGTAAAATGTAAAACTGCTAATAACAGCGACAGTGTTATTAGCCACTGCTAATAACAGCGGCTAATAACTCTGCTAATAACACTGGCAGTGTTATTAGCTGCTGCTAATAACACTGCTACTAACAGTGGCAGTTTTATTAGCCGCTGCAAATAACAGTGATAACATTGATTCACGTAGCTCATACAGCGATGGTTTGCAATAAACATTATCCGGCTGATGAGATTAAATTCCTTATTTCTGTCATTGTGATTCACAACAAATTTGCACAGCGAGCAGTGCGTTGGGACAATACCATGCTCAGGTCATCTCAGTGGTAACTTGGCGGTAGGGGGATTCGAACCGGGGCCTTGCGGACCAAAGTCCGCTTCCTTAACCACTAGGCCACTGCCCCGATAAAATGATAAGATATCCCCTGTCCATCAGTCTGAGCCGCGGCATTAAAAAACAACAAAAACCAACCTCACGAAACTCCAGACCATGTTAGTCAGCTCTTACGCATACATGTTTCCGGTTTTGTTAATTTGTTTTTTAAATGAATTTTTGTTTCAGCATTTGTAAATTTGTTTTTTTTTGTGTTAATTTCTTTTTTAAATGTAAATTTGTTTTCATAAATGTATTTGTGATTCAGAGTTGGTAAATTTGTTTTCTTAAATGTAAATTTGTTTTGTAAAATGTTATTTTTTTTCAGAGTTTGTAAATTTGTTTCCTGAAATGTTATTTTGTTTTTGTATTTGTAAAAGTGTTTTGCACCTCAGGGCCACCGTAGTTCTTTACCGTATTTAACGTCTTTGAGAGAGACAGAGCTTGTTGTCGTTTCACTGAGTCCATTGTTGTTTTTCTTTAATGCATATAAAAGTGTTAAAATTTTAACCCCACCCTCACATGACCAGCTCCTCATCTTAATGACATGTAGTGGTACAATAAAAACAAAATAGATGTTTAGACATTTTGACAGGCATTATTCTCGTCATTATTATTACTCATTGTTATTGTAACATCAACTTGACACTTGCCGTCATCTTGCTTGTGGGTGTGTGTGCCAGGTTGTGTGTGTGTGAGACTGTTTATGTTTGTTTTAGTGTTTTGCACCTCAGGGCCACAGTAAAGAACAGACAATAGAGCAAAAGAAATCCGACAAACCTCACAAAGTTTATCGGCGAGGAGAATGCTATAACATGACTAATCGTATTCAAAATAAGTAATAAGTACTTATGTGGACAGCCAAGGGAAGCACCTCCTCGAGTGCGAAGACAGGGACAGCCGAGGGAACCACCTCCTCGGAAGCGAAGACAGGCACAGCTGAGGAAACACCACCGAGGACTGGGGAAGAGAAGGCCTCAGGAGCCACCAAGCCCGGAAAGCAGGTCCGCTGCATATCCATGGACCTGAGACCCTGCCCCCCCTTTAAGGCTCTAAGGCCATGGCTCCTGACGTCCCATGGATGAGGGACGGGGAGGGAAAAACTGCCTGTGGTGCTGGGACTGACCTGGTGATGTCTCTCAGCAGAGGAGATGGTGTGCAGACCCCTGCCCAGTACACCAACTGATTACAGCTGAAGGGGTCCCTGGTTGAGCAAGGTTTGGCAGCGTAGACCTTGGCCGAATACGCTGGGTCCAATTCAGCTCGAATCTGCTCATTGCATTTTAGGGGTTCCTGGGAAGAGTGAAGCTTGGCAGTGTTGAGCTCAGCCCAGTGCGCTGGGTCCAGTTGTGGTTGGTTTATTCTGACAAGACAACAGCTCCGAACATGACATCTCAAGACAATTAACCAACAAGGACTGAATGAAGGAGAGGGGTATATGTATGCTAAGGACACCAGGTGACACAAGTGAGACTAATGACGAGGACACAGGTGACCGTGCTCGCACTGATTAACCCACACAAGGTAACAGGGGAAGGGATAGACAGACCTCACAAAGTAACTAGTTACTTTTATAATTTAGTAACTAATAATGGAACTAGTTCGTTTTTCAGAGCAATTACTAGTAAAGTAAGAAGTTACTTTTTATAAGTAACTTGCCCAACACTGTTTACAACACGTTGTAATGCTTTCACTTTACATGTATATTTAACGATTAAATTACAGTTTGATTATTTCTGTTGAGGCACAGTGAAAATAAATAAACAAACATCTCATGCTTGGTTTGTCAACAAAAGTAACCATAAGACACAACTGCTTTGAGTAGACAGCAACCCCTTCTGAATGAGTAGCAACACTGATGAAGATTTTAAAATAAAGGTGATGCTACCACCAAACTCAGAAATGTCAGGGCAAACACAATAATGCTATCATCTTGGTATCAACATTTTGCCAGCCTTAGCTAGAGATATGTGTTTGCATCAGTATGCAAAGCAGTGTCTACTGGTGTGACATAGCCAGCGAATATAGAGTGGGCTCCCACAGCCCTAAGGATTAGCACCCAAGTGCATTCAGGTCCATGCGCAGGGGCATTATTATTTCCAGGAATAATAGCTCTTTAGTGAGTCCACAGTTGAATCCTGCTGCTTTCCTTTGGCCCAATAGAAGTCTGCAGTAACTGACAGTCCTTTACAATTGGCAACACTAGCAGTGGTTACAGTTTTTTTTTTTTTTTTTGCAAAAAATAATTGAGTTTTCTCTTGAGAAATTTGTTTTCTTGTGTATTCTCTGGTCACAATCTACATGGGCTACTGTTTGTGTGTTGGTTTATTTGCAGGTGTAAAAGCACAAGAAAAAGAGGACAAAGACACGTAAACTTTGCACACATTTGGATGCTAGTCTTGGCAATTGCTTTATTGGGATAAGGGGGGCTGTGTTTCTGTTTGGGGGATAGGACTGTGGGAATGACACACACACATTGCTTTCACAACACCAACTGCTACATTGTCTGTTAATCCAAAGCAATGGAGATACCTGTTAACCTGTTAATTCCCAAATGCACATCAGTGTTTTTAATGTTTTGAAAATCTTAAATACTTTGTTTTTTCTCTTAATCACGGCTATCCTTTTGCTCTCTCAGTGCATCGCATCTTCTTTTAAAACCCCAATCTCACAAGATATTCACTTTGCTTGGCCTTTATAATCAGCTCAGTGAAGTTCTCTCCCCATGACATGGCCTCTTCCAAGTGAATGCCCAGGATCTCTCCCTTATCCATTGTTTGAATCACTCATCTCTGTAATTGCTGCAAGTATGTCTTTGGTTTTGGTGACCTTCGTTGACCCTAACTTAATCTTGTCATGTCTTAACACAGACACAGATGACAGTTCTTTACAATACTGTATGCCCCTGGACCTTGAACAGGTTTTATCAAAGTCATATTTAATGTCTATGTCTGACAAATACTAGACATAATAATACATTTAAGCATTTCTGCTTTCACTCTCCCACGTGGAGACAGCACAAACACAAGGAAATGCATCCAAGTGTGAGGCTCAGAGATGATGAGGAAATCATTACCTCTGAGCTCATCGCCCTGACCATGAAAGTTTCTATTACAAATATTCTGAAGATGTCTCCGAACAGCATAGTTTAAAGAGCAACCCACACATTTACAATAACAAAGTTTTGTTTGCGTTCCCCTGGAGTATATTTAGTAATGTATTGTATAATATGGAGTATTACAGCAACATGCAATCAGAGGAGATAAGTGAGGCACCGCCTCACCTGTCACCATAGAAATTAAAAATCCAAGATAAATTAACTAGTTATATTAATTTAGCTTTTATGTTCCATTTCCTTTTGTATCTTTTATATCATTTGTACAGTTACTTAGACCAAAACGCAGAGGGACCAATTTTTTCTGTCCCTCAGCAATCACATTCTGACATTGAAACTGTTTCTGAGGCAACCAAGTTTCTCCAGCTCATGGAGGAGCTGGAGGAGGAAGCGGCCAATGTCGCGTCTATGTTTAACGGGCAATGGAGCAGGAATCCGATCCACGGACCAAAATCTGAACTATCTGACCGTTTTACTGCATTTTCAATGGATCTGGGCATTATAGAGGTCCAAAGCTTTGTGAGTAAAGTAACCCATGTTTCAATGTTTTCAAGACATCTTGAATTGCTCTAACAAATGAAAATATAAGTTGATATCTCTGTTGAGGTGGAGGTAAATAGATTTGTTAAAGAACACTTGGTTGCTTGCTGACAATTACTAATACGTCAAATTCATTTGTGAACTAGTCATTGTTTACTGCATGATTGACATAATACTTTACAAAGTGATATTTGACTAGATTTTTCATGATTTATTTACTAGATGATTGATTGATGATGATCATCCAGGTGTTTCTTTCTGTAAAGGCATCATATATATCTTAAATCAAGCCCACACTATGTGATTTGCCACGTTTTTACAACAAGCGATAATCACCAGACCACACTGTACTGCATGTGCAAACATAGGTGAAAAGGAGTAAACATGTAACCAATGTGTAACCAACGTTTAACTGCATGGATGAACAGACAGACCAGACTGACCTTGTCTGTAATGATCATTTCTGGTCCATACAGGTCCTCACCATCTTCTTTTGTTTTTTCATGTCTGCTCACAGAATGAGACAAATTGTTAGATAAATAATTTTTTGATTGCTGAACCCTATTCTCAGAGAGTAACTGTGAGCATCCACAAAATATCCTGCTTTCTCCATCCTCCTATCCTACTTTAAAGTTGTAACAACTGACAATAAACTATTTACATTATATTATATTACACTATAATAGGGTGAGAAGTGTGAGTGATTAAGAAAAAAAGAAAAAAGGGGAAGGTTATAAGTGTTGGTGGAAATCCTGAATATAGGTACAGTGTAGGAGGATTGTAGGAGGACACGGAGATAATTCGAGTCAGAGTAGTAAATACAGAGAACAGGGTGAGATGGAAAATGTTGACTTGCTGTGGCACCCCCTGCAAAAGAGACAAGCCTAAAGGAGAAGAAAAATAAGATATTACATTACAATAAGTAATGTAAAGTCTAATCTGTAATGTCTCCAAAGCAGTTCTAGTGGCAGGGGTCAAATGGTCCTGTCAACCATAGTGTTCAATCATTCCAATTGCAAATGAAAATAACTGTAAGCTTTCCAATGACAAAAATTAACTAGTCCAGATTTTCCATTATAAAATATGCAATACTCCTTTCAAAGTGCAAATATATTTTCTATGAATAGAAAACTGTTAAAAAGCTGATGATTGGTGTGTGAATGATAGTTAAATGGCCTACAAGTATCAATATCAAGAACACCAAAACAGGTGTCCAGGGGAAACATCACCCCTTTCCAAACATGCAGATAGGTAAAAGTAGTCCACCTTTCAAACTTAAAGTTTTTGTATACGGAAGCTGGAGAATCCAAGTCTAACTTTTCAGTTTAACAACATCTGATAACAAGTAGCTCTCTGATCCTGAGATAAGACTGTGTAGCATGGTGTGATACAGCACATAAAGACTACCTCAATTGAGCAGAGGTAACTTTAACCATGCCTTGTACAAAGAAGTCCCACAACTTTAGGTTTACTTCGGTGGAGAGATTAATACTGTTGAATGCCTATTCCAAGTACGTAAAAATCCTGGACCTCATGCGGGAATCCTGGTTCTCAGTATTAAACCTATGACGCTGATAGTGACGTAGTGACATCAACCTCCTATGGCCCATACCTAAGGAGAAATGGCACTGTACAAGCTCAAATAGCTTTTCTGACAGCATCTTTAAATTCCAGCTAAATGCCAAATAAACCAGCCAGGAAACAGAAGGATAAGTTCAAGTTCAAGTAATTACTTCAAGGAAGTATTTACTTCCTCTAGAACCCCAAACTACTGACAAGAAATCCCACCCTCGGTAATGTTTCAGGTGTGCGCATGAAGATGGGCACATGGCACCTTCCTTTAACAACAAAGCAAATCCGGAGCTTTTTGAAAAGAAGCACAGGCACCTTAAGAAAAACATAAGAAGCTTAAACTGAACCCAGTTACTGTTGAGGGACTACCAGGAACTGGAAGTGTGAATAAGAGTCCCAACACAGGAGAGACAAACACATCCATTCAATCGCACAATGTAAAGCCCCCAGACAAACTTCCAGCAAGCCTTGTGGGACAGAAATGTATAGCTGATGTTAAATGTCAGGAAACCTTTCTGTAAAAAGGACTGTCAAAAATAGTTGTTAGTTCATACCCAAGCTTCATACCCAACACACAAAAGGCTAAGAGTCAAAACATACAGAATTGGACCAAAGACATTTTTATATGGTCTTGCTGCCTACAGACAGTTACGCCTACAGAGTTTAGGGTTTTTCCACTGCTCTGCAGTTGTTCATTTTTCATTACATCGAAACCAGACAGGACCATGCTACACACCATATACACTTTTGACCTTCTAGCAGATAGCAACACATCCTGTTATTCAGATTTGACCAAATGTTCACCTTTTCAGTTCGTCTTTCTCTACAAAGCAGTGCAAAGCACAAATTCAATATGAAAATAACATAGTAAGCAAAATACAATAGAATTTTTCCAACATTAAATCTTTTGGAGGTACTACTCTGTGTCTCCTTGATACAGGTACAGATACAGTAACTGCTTCTTTTACTAAGACCTCACCCAGCCTCAGTTCTTGCTCGATCCAGATGGTTTTCAGCAGTGATGGGCCATCATGGCCAGCAAGGCCGTCTCTGCAGGCCTAAACATACTCAGACAAACACATTTATTCATAAATATTTTTAAATATTAAAAATAAATGTATTTATTATCATTAAGAAAAAAAAAAATTTTAACATTTTAAAAGTTGGATGAAAATGTTTTTCATATTTCAGCTATCTAGTGTTGTCAGGTTCCATGAAATCTGCCATGGCATTCAGAATCAAAAGTGAAGGCCGTGCCTGCTGGCAGTGAATGGGCACAGCCGGTACAGTTCACAGTGCTCAGCGCCATATAACGTGTTAGATTGGGACCTCAGACCTTCCAGCATACTCTACCTTAAAGGCAACGTGTATCTGTCCCGTGATTGGATAAGCTCTCCCAGGAGTCATTTTGTGAAATTTGTGGATGTAACCCGTGACAGACGAGCTGATGACCATGTCTACCTTATCTTCAATTTTCTTGAGGAACATAAATGTTCTCTGGAAAAAAGTTGTGACACAGTGTTATGATGGCGCAGCGGTGATGGCATCTGAAATAAACGTAGTGCAAATTAAAGTGAAGGAGAAGGCACACATGGTCCTATTCATTCACTGTTTCAATGCACATCGCCTAAACTAAATGTTAACTCAAGGTGCCTCAAAAGCAGGGCCTTTCCCTTCAAAATCAGCCATGCTATACATTACAGTCAGTTCTTTTTTTAGTCCGGGAAAATAAAACAAGTTGAAGATTCAGAGCTTCCACTGACGTCTCAATCTGGCAAGATGATCTGGGCCTGAGTGTGTCTGTGCACTGTGAACTGAACAGTTTGTCACTACAATAGCAGGCACAGCCTTAGCTTTTGATTGTGACGGCTGTGGTGATTTCATGGAACTTAAACACTAGCGAGCTGAAATTTGATTGGATATAAAGTTTTTATCCTACTTTTAAATGTAAACACTATTTTTATATTAATAAAAAATAACACAATTTTATTGACAAATAAGCTCTGACAGAAAGAAGTTGAAAATGGTAAAAAAAACTTTTGTCATGCAGGAGACGATGGAACTGACCAGTTTGTTCCACCCAAGTGTCCTCATTCTTTGTTTCTCAAGTGCTTACAGGAAGGACATGAGGTTCTTTTGGCCAAATATGGCTGCAGATGTTAAAAATAGATTAAGTCATGTGGACGTTGTGTCAGAAGGAAGACAAAGCCAAAACATCTTAGCAATTACAGACCATATATCCAAATATGCATTTATCATTCCGACAAAAGACGAGACGGCTAAAACCATTGCCAAAACCCTGTGGGAGCAGTTCTTCAAGCACAACGGTTTCCCTGAGCACCTAATAATTCTGTATTGTTACAGGTATCATTAAAGTGCGTACGACGCCATACCATCCAAGAGGAAACCCCATAGAGAGGTTTAAACAAACCCTTTTGTTAATGTTGAGAACTCTTAAAAGATAAGGAAAAAATAATATAATATACCAGTGGTGTACTAGCAGTTAAAAAAACAGCAATGTGTCTACAAGCACAGTCCCGATCCACATAACTCAGCACCCACAGAAAGGCTCTGAGTATGAATCAGTGCGATTTTGTGTGGCAGTCGTGAAGGCTGCTGCCCCTGCGACCATTGGGCAATTGATTGAAGATGAATAAATTAAATAGGTGTAGCTTGTAATTTTTCCTGTAGTAATAGTTTTTGTCCAAATCTTCTTGGAACTGTTAAACTGTCCCTTGCATCTTGTATATAAAAAGATCTTTCACTAAAGACATAAGATTAGCAATTCAATTTCTCTTTTTGTTATTGTGACATTGTCATTTACACCACAGCGCACGAAATTTGGCCTCTGCTTTTACCCCTCACCAAAGTGAGCCTTGGGAAGCTTTTCAGTGCCCAGGGAGCAGTGTGTGGGGATGATACCATGCTCAGGGCACCTCAACGGTAACTTGGTGGTGGGGGGATTCAAACAGACCCAAGTTCGCTTCCTTAACCACCAGGCCACCAACTGCCCCAGGTGGTTTTGGATGATAGTTTTTCTTAAAACATTTTAATTAAAGTTAGAAAGTAAAGCTTTGTTCTGTGCTTTTATGCAATTCTTCCTTCTCATCAAAACTTTCTAATATTATTATATTATGAATATAGAGGACCAGACTTAATCAGTGAACCACATTGTTTGCCAGACTCTTTGGGTGGCCACACTTTTTATGCAGGGCTAATGCTTTAAAGCATCTGATATCAAGTGACCCATTCATGAAGGGAGCTTTAGAGACTAGGTCAAGCTTTGAAAGTCGGAGAGTTCCTGGTGCACTAGATCTGTCACGCCTGGAAACCAGGCCATCAACCTTCAAATGAACCAAGCTCACAAATCCTGCAAACTCTAATCTATTAAAAGGCCAGAGGGGAACTGTTTTTTAAAACAGGGTGTGTAATAAGTCTTTATGACAGGCTACTAACTCAACAGCTCATTGCCACAATGAAGATTCAAGGGTTTCAAAGCAGTAATTTTATTCATGTTCTATGCTGGGCTGTGGAGTGACTTTAGGTCTGAACAAAGAGACATGTGTTGGTATGCTGGGAGTAAAACCCCAGCAGTGACCACACTGAAAAAAAGGAACCAAACTGTTGACTTCAGTTGATACATAAATAGGCTTATTGCCACAGTGCAGAGTAGGAATTGACTTTCCAGCGCCAGACTTATTTGGTAGACATGAGGTTTTTTTTGTTTGTTTTTTGTTTTTTAATTCTTTTTTATTTCAATATAACCCACCAGTGTTCAACAGTAATTATTCTTGATTTAATATATATGTATACATATATATATTATATATATCATATATATATATATAACCTGATTAATAAAGCAGTTATTTATGAAAATATTAAGATTGAGCATGCCAGAGGCTTCTGTAGAGTGTGTGTTAGACTTTATTTTTCCATTTTTGCAGTTCTATTATTAAAGACATGCTTCTTGTTGTTTTTCCTCTACAGAGATCTAAGATTAAGTATAACTAACCATGTGTCAATTTACGGAGTTTATAAAAGCATCCAACTAAATACATGCTCGTGTTTGATTTTGACTTTATTAAAATGCATTATATAATTTCCTAAATAATTTAGTATACAACCATTTGTTATTCAAAAACCATTTTGCTGAACAATGTTAAAGAGTTAAAATAGGCAACTAGACATTATGTTTTTTTCTTCAGTTCTTCTTCAGTTCTAACTCTTAGTGGGGAGTAACAGAAGTTATAACCTGTAAGTGATGACAAAAGGGGTGTTTTAGGTCCCTCCTGTTAGGTGTACCTTGGGTTACCTGTGAACGCCTCTTTGATATGTGAAACCAGTTGTTAGGAGTGGACCTTTTACCACAGGTGTACATGTATATCAGACGAGACCACTGATCTGTTAGTAGTATACTTTTATAATCACAATGCTGTATTCCATAAATTACTGTTGCTGACACCAATGTGATACCAGTATGTCTGAGATATATTAGAGGAGTAGGAGTAAGCAATACAATTGGGGGTTATCCATCTGCATATGTCCAACAGTTGTTTTGATCAACCCCTGTGTCTATGTTTTTATGAGGTATAGTGTACAAAACCAGTCACCTGCAATTATGTATTCTACAGGGAGAAATGCCAATGTAAGAAAAAGTTAAATAAAAATGTTTAAAAGATGGCTTCATCTGTAATTTGTCACATGAATATTTTCAATTTTTTATGGGTCAAGTTTATTAAGCTGCAAATTTTTTCTCTCTGAACAGGAATTGTTCACTCTTGTTTATCCTAGGAAGTGACACGCTATCAAACAAGCTGGGCAGGGTGATGCAAGGCACTAGTCACTTTATTATAATGGGTTTTGAATGATGTTTTCAAATGAGGCAATCCTATGGTAAACTATGTTCCCTTCAGTTTTACCCTTAAGTGTTTGACAATGGTGACCATTTAAAAACCATGCAGGTGTTGTTTAAGTGGACAAAGTTCAGGATTGATATCTGAGATAATTTGGTATTACCCCAACTAGTAGTTATCATTGCATGATTAATTCTGTATGGATAAATATTTTGTGTTATTCTTATCCTCGAGCCATAAGAATGATTTGTTCACAAATGGCACATGTACGGCACATCAACAACTGATAAGCAACTGAATCTGTTGGACAAACTGATAAAAGGAGGTGGGATTTTGGAAAAAGCTATCTGACAATATATTTAGAGCACAACATAATATTAGCTAACACTAAACTTGTATCATATTATACTAACATTAATTTTCCTAATGATCTACTATGAAAATAAATTCAGTTACTGAATCTCTACCTTTACTCTGAGAAATAATGTCCACTGGTGGCCCCTCATGTGAAAAACTGTTGGATGTCTTTTCTTCTTTCACCCCTTTTCATGGTATTATTTCAATGCTGATAAATTGATCTAAATTGATAATACTGCATTGCTCTGTTGTTTTGAATTAAAAGTATGTACTGTACTGTACCATAGGCCTATAATATGCTATTGCACGCTACACCATCAAAGTTGATCAAAACAATGTACTGTGCCTGACCATGTGAAGCAACATCACAAAAGCTTTAAGCTTGAACACGGTATTTTGTGAATACTACAGGATACATACGAACTGAATTGCAAATGTGGTCTTGTCATTTTACCAACTGAAAAAAACAAATTAAGGAAAATAGAATTTATAACTGAGCTTAGGCTAATAAATCACATGCATTACATGCTGTTTAAGGAGAGGTTTCTTTTCTGTTATTTCAGTGACAACATTAATCTAAACTAAAACAGCCACCCATGTATAGAATTAACGTTAGGCTCAATACACGCAGGATGCTACTTGCAGCTAAACGTAGTGGACTGAAGTATAAAAGCCAACACACTATAACTGTAACGGTAACATTTAGGGTTTAATCTCTGGAACAATCAGAATCACATTACGGGAATCAGGAAATGTGAAGACGGGACTCGGGAAAAATTGGGAGGAAAAAAGCGACATGCGTCTTGCGGAGCGTCTTTCCCCCAGACGCTTCCCCGAGGAGAGCGCGAGCTAGGGAGGGTCAGTTTTTTTTTTCCTTTTGAGGCCACTTCGGCCTACAATCATGAACTTAGTTTTAGTTACTTTTTCAAAGAGTTCTGTTGTTTTCCATGGTCTGTGACATAAGTGTAACCACAGGTGGGCCAGGGTGGGTCTGGGCCCACCCAATTGTCTGTCAAGCCCACCCTATCCAATCAGAGGGCTGACCAAGTTGACAGTGACTTGTATTGATTCATATCATGACCATTTTCTACACGGGAACCATCGAAAGCATCCTTTCAAGCTGTATCACTGTGTGGGGCGGCAGCTGCACTGACTACAACAGGAAAGCCTTGCAGCGCATACCTACTTTCATCTTCGTAATATTAGGAAAGTCAGGCAAATACTCCCCCTGGAGGCAGTTGAGAAGTTGGTCCATGCCTTTGTAACCTCAAGGCTGGACTATTGTAATTCTCTTTTAGCCGGATGCTCAGCCAGTTCCCTGAGATCCCTACAGCTTATTCAGAACACGGCAGCTCGTGTTCTAACTAAAACCAGACAGAGGGACCACATCCTGTCTCTTATACACATCTTACCGATTATTTATTTTATGTAGTATCTATTATGACATGACTGTAAACTCCTACTCTACTTATCTGGTCAACTGTAATGCCCACTACCCATTTATTTTGCACTGACTACTCTGATTGTAGACCGCAATACGGCAGACTTTATTGTGTACAGTATGTAATGTTGTGTGTTGTGTGTATTGTAATGTTGTGTCTTGTCTGCGCATGGGATAGCGGGGAACGCAATTTCGATACCCTTGTATGTTCTGCACATGTAAAGGTATTGACAATAAAGCTGACCTTGACCTTGACCTTGATATCAGTTTTAGGTGGCATAGTGCTTACGCTATCACCTCAAACGCCAATCAGAGCTATCACCTCAAACGTTAATCGGATTGTTTTACACATCACAACGTGCCCCCGGTATTTCAACGTCATTTCTCGTCAGACATTTGGTCATGGGCTACACTAACGTTAGCAGAAATAGGTCTAAGCAAAAAAGTTTATTGGATTTTGTTGTTCGTGTTGGGCGTCAGCATGAATTGGGGGACCCTTGTTCTCAAACTCAATTGGTGAAATCATCCTTTTCGAATCATCCTCACCCTCAGTGACCCTTTCATGCCAAGGTATGCCAATGTTGAAAGCTAAGCTTGATAAAACATGATACGCA
This sequence comes from Paraplagusia blochii, assembly GCA_016785265.1. NCBI lineage: Eukaryota > Metazoa > Chordata > Actinopteri > Pleuronectiformes > Cynoglossidae > Paraplagusia > Paraplagusia blochii. Next base: position 89,891 of record JAFBJS010001371.1, on the reverse strand, counting down.
CAGTCTAATTGTTATTTATCATAGCCTTATTTTAGTTCAATTTTAGAGACAGCTGTGGCCAGGAGCAGCAGTGAGGCTATTCGATGTCCCCTCAGACCTGTCTGACATAAACATTTTATGTATCTCATTGCTGCTTGCATGCCTCATTTCAATACTTTTGGTGAAAAAATCTCATTGCTACCTGTCGCAGGACACATAAACATTTCAATTGAAGGCTCTGAACATGCAGTGTTCGTTCAGCTCTTCAATAGGAAGCTGGCGCAGGGCAGCACATTTGCATCACTCTTGGACTGAACGCACTCTCTGTACTTTCATATGAAAGAGAACTGGTTGAATCATTGGACTATGACGGCGTGAGAAGAGAGTTTAACAAAAAAAAATGTTGTCTCCTGTTGTAGAATTCACCAAAAGTAAGACAGTTACTTTTTTCTTCTTTTCTTTATTTCTTTCCTTTCCTCCCTCCTTTTAATTTGGCCGCTGAGCCTAGTACCTGCATATTTCCATGTTATGGATATATTTTTATTTTAAAGGACTTTGTATGAGCATGTAGCTGCTTGCATTGTCCATGCGATGCTGGTCTGATACGATATCTATGTCTCATACTATGCGTTTGAGTTACTTTTTCCACACAGCGTCTGTGCAGTTGCCTCTGTTCATCATTAAACTTCAATCAAATTTTAAAATCTAATTTTAAGTATCTAATTTTATTACCCTACTGATTGACCTGCTGTGAATGTTAGTGTACTTGTGTTTGCATGTCGCATCTGTGTACCTGTGCGCACAGCATACTGTGCTGCTGTTGTAGCCCTTGCAATGTCACAACAAGGGATGATGTTCATAATCAAACTTAGGCCATAATACTTTGGGTTTGGTCCATCCTGATTTTTTCGGGGCCCACCCATTTTGTAGGTTCTGGCTACGCCCCTGGTCTGTGAATGCGTCTGGGTGAATGCATGAGCAAGGGGGCGGTGGACCAGGAGTGTATGTGGGCGCCCGGAGTGAGAGTGAGAGAGCAGCAGGTCTGTGTTTGCTCTATGTATTGGCGAGTTTACGGCCGACAGTGACCAAATTCTGTGAGACTTTGCAATAAATGTGGAATTCTTAAGCAAAGCCTCTACTTTAATTATATGTCCGGTTGGACGTTTAAATAAATAACCTTTTGTGGACCTTATTTACGACTCGCAAGTCATAACACCGAAGTCCGAGTCAACTCTCAAGTCTTACACGGCAAGACTAAAGTCAAGTCACAAGTCTTTGTTTGTGCGACTTGAGTCCTAGTCTCAAACTCGAGTCCCCATGTCTGATATAAACAAAATAAAATTATAAGATTGGCATTAAAAACTGTTGTATTTTCTCTATAATAATAGAAATGACCGTAAATCCACTTTATTAGCGGCGTTCCTGTGACGTCGCACCAACAACAGAACATGACATGAGCAGCATCCTTTCTGCCCCAACACAATGAAACACACTCTGGTCGCTGCGGTAACACACAAAAACAAAGTGTATGAAAATACTTGCGACGCACAGCAGCACTTAATCAATGGGAGCCCTGAGCTTGTTTTGCTGTAACGAGACAGTCCCATCTTGGTGTTATGGGAGACAATGACACCCGAAGTGTGCTACTTAGGTCCAGTTTGTTCCGTAATTTAGTTTTGGTTGTCGTCACTGCAGAAAACCCTGCTTTACACAGATTCGATGTCGGAAATGACAACAGGGTTTTCAATGCTGTTGTGGCAATCTTGGGGTACTCTGCCATGACTTTAATCAGGAAAAACACCAGAGTCATTTGCAATCTCCAGCAGTTGATCGTGTTGGGGACCAGTTGTAGGTGACTAGAAAAAAAAGATTAAAAAAAAAAAAAAAGATCTTCAGCACCTACAAGTTTTACATATTACAAATTCATTTAAAACTGCAGTGCATCACAGGTTAGTTTTTTGGACTTCTGTGTTCACCATTGTGTCAGTGCACCAGTGCTGTGGTCAGGGCACTGTATGAAGGGCCTCATCCTGTAAATAGCCCCAGGCCTCGAACAGGATTTAACACCTTTGATATTCACATGATGGTAGAACATTCAGCCAGTCTGCAGCAGCAGCACCAGCAATTTGGGCAGAAGGGTCCAAATGAGACCTTGGCCAGTCACTTTGTTTTACAGCTACTGTTAGCCTTCATGTTGACTATATTCTCTGCTGACTACTGGGCTGCTGAATATGCAGAGGGACAAATATCCATTTGGTTAGAGCTCCTAGCTATGTACAAAAAGCTAACTGATAGCTGTTTTTGCAAATTGAGAGAGAGAGATTTATTAAGATAAGTATTATTAATATTATTATTGTTAACAAGATGCATATTCACCCCTTTGTTGTATTGAAAAATGTAATTAGTAATACTTAAAACAATAACATACTTGTGATTAGTTTTCCCCTTTCAAAAAAATACATTTTTATAGCTATCAGTGATGCAGGAAGACCAGACATCAAATGTTCCAGGAATGTGCGGATTGAAGAACTATTTTTTGTAAGGGGTTACCTGATTTTGTTGCTTTTAAAAATCCCATTGTAACTTTTTTTTTAATTTTGTGTGATATTGTATATTGGTAAATTAAAGAAAAGTACTGGAATTTGGCATCCACTTGTGTACTTTTACATATTTTGATTTCGGGTAAAACATATACCAAAAGTCCACAGCTGCCAACATATACGAATTCTCAGGGATGTCCTCCCCACCTCTCGCCCCTGCGCACTAGAGCCAGATTGGTCAACGTGTGGCTTCCAAAGCAACGTAAAGAAACTCTCTAGTCACTCCTCCGCGTCTGGGATCTTTTCCCACAGACGGGAGACTCGGTTGTGAGCTGCTGTCGTGTCCTCCAACTTGAATACATCTTTACCAGCTGTTGTAGGGTTTCGATCGTCTTGTGACGGTGTTTGTTTCGGCGCACCACCGCGGAGCTTCCAATCGCACCACCAATTATTTCCAATAAGACTACTAGTGAGTATGACTGGCGCCGGTATCGAATAGGTCACCATCTATTTAAGTTATTATAATTTAGTTTATTTAGTTAAGTCTGTCACCTGTCACATTTCATTCTCAAAAAATGCTTTCTGGGTGTATCATATTTTTATGTCCATTATTGTTGTTTAAGGTATGCAACTTATAAAATTGTGTCAGTCATTTATTTTTTCAAACATTTTGAATGTAGAAAATGAATAGTAATGACCACTTATTTAATTTATCCTTATCTTTTTTTCAAAGAATAGGGTATGCTAGAATTTTATAGATGTGTTGTAAATGCGGCAAGAACCATATCAAAAATACTAGCATCATATCATTTGTCCACATATAAATAATCAATGTTTACATACTTTATACTTCCCTTCTTATGGTATGTTACAGTTTGCTTGCTGACACCTTTTGTCTTTTCTGTTTAAATGTTGAATGATAAAGTGACTAAATGTTGTCAATGAATGTGACAGTATTTTGCTCCTCTTGAGTTTATGAACTGTAATGCTACAAAAAGATAATTTATCTCTTGCAATGGTACTTCAACACAATTAGATGTGGACCTGTAAGCAGACACTTTCTAAGGCCTGGGGCAAATAACCAGGTTGAGGCTGTATCCCAACCACAGACGTCCACAGAACCGATCTATGACACACTAGAGCAAGAGTCGCCAACCGTTTTGAAACTGAGAGCTACTTCAAAGGCACTGAGTAATGAAAGGGCTACCACTTTGATCACTCAATTCTGAAAGAAGAAAGTTGCACAGTTCATCTTTAATTACATTAATTAAATTCGATTTTATCACTGACATTCTATGTGAAGACACTGATTGTTAATGATTAATAATTTTGCAATAAGGATTCAGAATGATTCAACAAGGTAGGAAACAGATAAACTTCAACATGCAATATTTTATTTCTTATTTAGCTTTCCAATTGTTTCATTTTCGAATGATAACTTCCCAAGCACGTCAAATTTTTCAAGGCACTATCAGTTTTTTATCAAATCATGAACTCTGCTTGTACGGATGATCAATTGTGTAAGATTTAACAAAAATCAAGCTGCCTTTAACCCGCGGATCTTTGCTGTCCGTAGTGCGCTGCCGGGTGGGTAGTTAGCATGGTAACTTTTGTGACAAGTGCTGAAGTGTCTCTCCACGTTGTGCCAACATTTATAGAAACATGGCGGCTCGCACTGGTGCAGCGGCTCGTAGCTCTCTAACTTGGTGTTTGTTTTTACCGTTTATATTACTTTCTTATAGTGAATTTATTTATTTATGTGAAGCCATTATTATTACTGTTATTATTATTACTTTGATTTTTGTTTAATATATTGTTTTTACTCTTCTTGTTTTTGGCACCAAGAGAGAAGCTCAAATTTCGTTGTACACTGTACAAGGACAATAAAGGATAATAGAATAATTCTATTCTATGCTATCGCCACACAGTCGCACCACAAGTGAGACACACACAGTTTTCTTTCACATTAGTCAAAATAAATTCTGCCTCCCATTCACTGTAAAAATAATATGTTTTCTTCCTTTTTTCCGCCATGTTTATGTGGGCAATGCTCAAGACCAATGCTAAATTTGTCATGCGCACTAGAGTGACCTCTGCCTCATTCTACGTCAGAATTCTCATATTAGCAAACTCTGCTACTTTATGATTTTTAAAGGTTTTTATATAATTTTTATACCTTTTGCTTTTAATTTACATCACTGCTAATGTAATAAAAAAATGGCAACACAATTTAATTAAATTTTACACAGTGATGGTTTGTGATTAGGTCTTTTTTTAGAACTGGCTTGCGGGCGACTGACATGGTCATCGCGGGCGATGCGGTGCCCGCGGGCATCAGGTTGGCAACCCCTCCACTAGAGTTTAGAGTAAATTGTCCCTCTTTTCAAAAGCCACAAACCTTCATAATCAAAGTCAATAGAGATTATAAGTAAATCACAAAATTAAGGTGTAATTGATCAGTACGTGAATAAAACCTCAGTGAATACATATTCACATACCACTAAAAAAAATAAATCAACATAGAAGTCAACATAAAATATCACCTGACTTGCCATTTCCAGTGATTTTAAGGGCTCTATCACTGCCACAATGAACTCTGTAGTTCTTCTTCCCACTAGTACTCATATTTATAGGAAATTAACACCCATAATATTTTACTACACTCTGTTATAAAGGTATTGGCATTTTTAAGATGTTTAACAACCACCTTTAACACCTTGTGGGGCTAGGAAGATATTATGAGCATTGAATATAAAGTAAAATCAGTTTGAGTAGACTACTTCCACTTATCGTAATATCTGGACTATAGAGCGCATCCCATAGTAAAAGTAATACCCTTTAAATCTAAACAAATTTAAAATTGTATACTGTACATACATAAGCTCCACCTGGCAAAAAGTTGCATGTGTCAATGTTGCCCCAAGAGAAAATTGAAAACTTTTTATTCAATACATGCTTTTTCCAAAATGTACTTGTTACAAGCTATTAACTGTGGAGTAACACAGCAGTAATGTGGGTGATTATAAGTTAGTGATCATCTTCATCTTCCTCCTGCACACTAAAGCCACCGGAGTCGTCTGCTTCAGTGTCAGAATGCAAAAGCCTCTGAAATTCTTTGTCACACACTTCCTTAGTCTCACGTTCTTGCTCTCAACATCCCTTTCGTCTCAAGCTTATGTTGTCCTCTTCATTATGCAAAACACGCTGGTAATCTTGGATTTTTTGACACTACTCCTTGCTGTTATGACCCACTGGCAGACTCTGGCAAAAGTTGCTCTCCGCATGTGGCTAAATGGTTTCTCGTCATCCAAGTCACGCACTGAACTTAGATGTGCTGCTTTAAATGCACAATTTACATTTATATCTACCATCTTGTTGATGCCAAGCTTACTATTTTTTTTCTTTCTTGATTACTTATAACAAAAAAACTGCATCGTATGCATTACTTGGATTTTCCATGATGAGTGAGTGTGCATGGAGCACTAAATAACTGATCTAAAGAACTTAGTGTGTGTAAATTTGCACAATTACATCGGTCCACTGTGACCTGTTCAGTGATTTAATTGGTTTGCTGTGACCAGGGGAAAAAAACATATTGGTGGTGTAGAAATTGCAGTGCGACAGCAACAAAGAGACAATTTCTTGATCAGAGCACGCAACAGCGTGCCGTGCTCGTCAACACAACAACAACAATCTGCTAGAACGAAAACATACCCACAATACCCCCGACTTTTATAGGGACAACGTCGTAATCCATCTCTGTCAGTGTCCACAACCGTAATTTCCCGAGGGATACTCCTTACGGATTAATAAAGTTATATATTATTATATTATCTACCTATCTACCTATCTATCTATCTATCTATCTATCTATCTATCTATCTATCTATTGAAGAGGGGGTGGAATGGCCCTGCCACAAGGACTCCTTTTAACTGGAAGCTTGAGACCCAGAGGCCTTAGGCCCCTTCTTAGGGGCTCTGGGCTGTATGGGATTATGCCCCCGAATTGGAGGTGGCTGTGCGGGGGGGCGCCCTTGAGGCAGAGGTTGAGCAAGCTGGACAGGCTGATCCACGTCCAGGTGAGCTGGCTTGAGACGATCTACAGACATGCACTCCACCTTGCCCCCAATGTCAATGAGGAAATGTTCATCCCCTGTCCGTAGGACCCGGAAGGGGCCGTCGTAAGGAGGCTGCAGTGGCCCGCGATGTGCATCGTGTCGAATGAAAACATAAGCTGCTGACTGCAGGCATGGTGAAGTGTAGGGATGTGACAGGCTGTGCTGGGAAGTAGGGACTGGGGCAAAAGCTTTGGCCTTTTCTTGAAAAATAACCCGTTGGTGAGCAGCGGACCAGGGAGATGTGGCATCCCGAAGAAAATCACCAGGGACCCGCAGTGGCTGGCCATACACACACTCTGCCGATGAGGACTGAAGGTCTCCTTTAGGAGCAGTCCAGAGCCCTAGCTTGACCCAGGGGAGCTTGGCACGCAGAGAAACTTTCATTGAGCGATGAAAGCGCTCACACACTCTGTTAGCCTGAGGATGATATGCCGTTGTGCGATGCAGCTTCAGGCTGTCCGCGATCGCATTCCATAGCTCTGATTGGGACCTGGATTGTCAATCTCAACGGGTGTTGCCGCTGGTAGTGGGAAGCCTCTGGCCACCGAGTGGTATAATCCACCATGGTGAGGAGGTAAATGAAACCATGAGATGAGGGCAGGGATCCCACAATGTCCATATTGACATGGCCGAATCTCCTATCCGGCACAGGGAAATGTGCAAGAGGCACTTTGGTATGACGATGAACCCTAGAACGCTGGCAGTCCACACAGGAGTCTGCCCAATTACATACATCTTTCTTAAGTCCCCCCCCACAATTTGGCTGCCACTAGCCGCTGGGACAGCTTCCTACCAGGGTGGGAAAGGCCATGAACACACAACGCCTCCATTGTGCGGTAGACAACTGCAGCCCAGTAGTGGCCATTCTAAATTCTTGTACACCCGGGTCTGTGGCTTGATTGGTGGCCATGTGAGTATAGTCGAGTCCCAGGTGAAAAGCACCTGCGATGGCATGCGAGAGGCAGTCTGCGACCATGTTGGTCTTACCGGCAACATGCTATGTGTCTGTGGTGAACTCAGAGATGTAAGAGAGATGTCGCTGTTGGCGTGCAGACCCCGATTCAGACACCTTGGCCATGGCAAATGTCAATGGGCCAGTGTCAGCAATGTGATGCTCCACTCCGTGCTTGGTGATAGCAGAGGATAATGTGGGCTGTGTTAGCGTCGGAAATTCTGCAGCAGCCAAAGGAAGTCGTCTGTCGGTGAGAGCACACTAGAAAGTCTGGCAGAGTCTAGACCACTGAGAGCACATGGGTATGAACACAAGATGGTGACATCAATCAAGCGGCATTCTTGACATCCACCAGTAGCCTTTAGGCACATAAAAAATGGGCGCAGAGCAGTGGAACTGCTATTTTGGCTGTAATAAAGTCCCAGGTAAACCTTTGGCCACTGAAACAAAGTTTGATATGCTGAGTGCCATAGGTGCGTATCAAGCTGCCATTAACAGCCTCCAGGGGCGGGCCAAAACCGTCAGCCAGGATGTCCAACCTTGATGCTGGCAAAATGCTCCTTTGTGCAGCAGTGTTACACAGAAAGCGGCGCCCATAGATGACGTCCTGGATGAACAGCAGCCTGCCTGTACGGCCGACACTCATGGCCACTACTGAGTGACGGCCCTGGTGTTTCCCGTACCTCCAAAGCTGCAGGTTGAGCGGCAGTGTTTGGCTTTAGCTCCGAATTTGGCATGATAAAATCACAGCTTGGTCTCAGGCTGCCGTCATGATGAAGTTGTGACAGCTGCTGTTAGCGCTGTGTCACCAGACAGGCCTCCAAGCCGCAGGGTGTGATGATGGGAGATCAGGTGTGATGTTGACCGGACAGAAAAAAAAATGATAAGCCTCCTCAGCTGGCGCACGGCAGCCGGTGGTGGTGGTGGTGGCTAATGCTGCTCGAACCTGAGAGGGAAGTTGCCGCAGGAACCACGTAGTAGTACTTGGTAGTTTCAAAAAAACAGCGTCCAAGAAATAAACGTCAGGGTCACCAATGTAGAAATTGCGGTGCGAGAGCAACAAAGAGAGAATTTCTTGATCAGAGCACGCAACACCGTTTATTTAGCTTGTCAAAACAACAACTACAATCTGCTAGAACGAAAACATACCCACAATACCCCCGACTCTTAAAGGGACAACGTCGTACTAACCCTATGGTGAATTTTGACCACATAATATGTCCATCTCTGTCAGTGTCCACTACAGTGGTATGAAGCTTAAGAGTTTGGACTGTGAGAAAAAAGTAGTAATTATAGCCTGTAAAATACAGTATTTTTTGTTATTTGACATTAGCAACTTGAGGCCCCCTTAGTGACCAGGTCAATGGCAGCATCCCTTTTTGCCCAGTCTGTTAATTTGGCCATGCCTGTAAGTATAAAATATGGTTTATTCATCATGTTGAGCCATATATCCTTAATACATTCTGAGATGGTTAGTCGAAAAGGTACGCATCTCTTATTATACATGTCAAACTATGCAGTTATAGTGGGGGCTCTCATTGGTGAGTTACACCAGACAACACTACTATGAGAGAACTGTGTTGTAAATTAGACATCCCCGGTCATGCAGTCCTGTAGCCAGCATTTTTGTGGTTCCCTTACTTTGGAATCATGTCCCCTACTTTCAGCGTGCTGCAAGGGAGCCATGACAGCTGAGAAAAGTGGGCCTGTTATAAATGGTAAATCAGAAGATTGCAGGGACCCAGAAGGGTCCAGTTCCATTATGGACAAAGGAGAGTACAATGAAAGGGGCCAGTGGAGCAACAAGATTGAGTTTGTCCTTTCTGTGGCTGGAGAGATCATCGGGCTGGGCAACGTTTGGAGGTTCCCCTATCTCTGCTACAAGAACGGAGGAGGTACATGAAAAAAAAAAGGGAAGTTCCATCAATAGACAGTTTTATGCTGAAAATAGTTCCACAATGCATGCAGTATTTGTTCTACAATTGTTTTGTTTTTTTCTTTTCAATTTGTAAAGGTGCATTTTTCGTCCCATACGTTATCTTCTTTGTGTGCTGCGGTATCCCTGTGTTTTTCCTGGAGACTGCCCTCGGTCAGTTCACGAGTGAAGGAGGTATCACCTGCTGGAGGAAAGTCTGCCCATTGTTTGAGGGTAAGAGGGTATTCCTAAATTTGCTAAGTCCATGGTAATACATTTAAAGAGAAATGGAATCCTGGGTGAGGGCCTACACTGAAAATTATACAAATGCCCCAAAACATAGCTTTCATTCCATAAAATATTTTTAAGACAATTGTTGAAAAACAAAGTAAAAATTATAGTGATATTATACTACTAATAATAACTTTTATTATTATTCTATTATTGTTATAATTATTTGTATTATTATTTGTATTAGAATTTGTGTTTCGTATGGAAATTAAACTGATGATTCTCTGCTCTTTACATGCAATTCAAAAGTAAAAAAATAAAAATATTCTCTCTTTAGAAATCCAGTACTTTCATTCAAATCTATAGTGGTTCAAGAATGCAAATCGTGTTAACACTCAGTTATTTTTGATAGTAACCTTCTGTAATAGATCCAATGCACCAAATAACTTTTGGTAAATTGGACGATGTATTTTTTTATTTTATTTTTTTTCAGGTATTGGCTATGCAACACAGGTGATTGAAGCTCATCTAAATGTATACTACGTAGTGATTTTAGCCTGGGCCATCTTCTACCTCTTTAACTGCTTCACTACTGAGCTGCCGTGGGCTGGCTGTGGACACTACTGGAACACAGGTATCAGTACAGAACACTTAACAGACATATTTGATTGGTCATGCCTGCATGTAAACTATGTATGTGCAGAAGATGTAGAAATAATGTTTGTTGTGCTATCATAGAGAATTGTGTGGACTATTACGGAGAAAATGCAACCAACATCACAAACCCCAATGCGACTTCTCCAGTCATTGAGTTTTGGGAGTGAGTACAATTTTGTTTTGTAACTTCGAAAATTCTGAAATTATAGTAGACTTATGGTTTATGACGTCATTCTTGAACCATAAAAATGTAGAATTTCTGTAATGGTGGAAAAAGAAGGAATCGAAAAAGAAGTGCCAATGGCATGAGTGTGTCAGTCTGTAACATTCCCCCCATTAATTTTAGACTCTTTTCATATTGTGTGTCAACATAGTGAGTTAGACCAGCTGTCTCACAGCTAGAGCCGTGTGTGGCAGCCCTTGACCCTGCATAACACTGCCAGCAGCTATGTTGCTATGGCATGTTAAGGTCAAATCTGGAACCCTGTGATTAATGTTTAAATTTTGAATCATTGGAAATGTGTTAATCCCACACTGGGGACTTGCAACATGTAAAATGTAACAACACAAGCACATATATATATATATACATATATATATACACACATATATATGGATATAGATATATATAGATAGATAGATAGATGAATTTTGTGGGCCAATATTTTTTTTTTTAGAAAAGTTTTAACCATCATTAGATGTTTACTCTTCACAAAATTTAGTAGAGTAAAAAAGATTCAGATGCAAATAGAATATAATGTGTGGTTAAAGATAGCTTACTGTCTTCAATTTATGATGTTGTTTCTAATTTGTCTTAGAACTTTCTGAACTTTTCTGACTTGTTTAATACATAATTACCAAACGCCTTACCAAACGCCAAAGTACATTTTAAATCTCAAACAGAGATCAACAGATATAGACACATATTCCATATTCCTGTTCTTCAGCAATGTGCCGACAAAGGAGGCAATTGAGGTACAACTTCACCTGTTCACATGGAAATAGAAATTAAAATTAAATCAATGGTTATATTTATCTTGTGTTACAGTTCTTTTTTCACATTTACTGTTCCAATACTAAAAAGAGACAAGTACTAAGACTCACCATTGATTTTTAAAGAAGCTTGTCCAGGATGTCGAGGCTAAGTCTCGAGTCCAATCCACGGCCACAAGGTTCTGGGGGGAGAACAGACTCCAGGGACATGAGGTCCTAGGCCAAATGAATTAGTCCTTAGGAGATAAGGTAAATAAGTTAGGAAATGAGGAATAAATAAGAAAAGAGAGAGGACAGCAAGAGAAAAATTTTCACAAAAGGGTCTACGGCCGAAGTTATAAGCTCTTATGGGCAATGTCAAAAAAGAACATCTTCAATCTAGACTGTGATGAAGTTGGTGCTACATGAACTGATATCTTGTTTAGGTTAACCCAATTAGTTGTTTCTGTAGAGCAAAACGCTAAGAAAGGAAACCAAAATAGAATAGATGCATTTACATGGATCGCGGCAGATTGAGACTACTTTTGCTGAAATGCGTATTCACCAAAATATGATATGGATCACCTGATGCCTTTGTGATACAGACGCAGAGTACTGAAAATATCTGATGGTATAGAACACATTGGTGGAATGCGCTGGGAGTTGGCCATGTGCCTGGCTCTGGCCTGGTTCATCTGCTACTTCTGCATATGGAAGGGACCCAAGTCAACTGGCAAGGTAAGGCAGCAATCATGCAGTATGACTGTGTGTAAATGAGGGTGTGGTGTCACATGGGATATTTTCATTTGCATGTGTAAGGGAGGAAAGCAGATTCCTTGTTGTGACACACATCACTGCACAAAATGAAATGTTTTCTACATTTATACCATCATCAAAGTGAATAGTGGGCAGCTTTTTGGGACCAGGGAGCAGTGAGTGGGGATGGATCAGCTTGTGCAGCTCAGTGGTAAGCTGGTGGATTCGAACCTGGAACCCAAGTCCGGTTCCTTAACCCCTAGACCAGTGATTTTCAACCTTTTTGAGCAATGGCACATATTTTACATTTACAAAATCCTGGGACACACCACCAAACAAAATTACTTTTTAAGACAGTACATATAATATATATAGTTAATAATATAGTTTCTAAATGTATTTTTGCTCACTTAGTGTGAAACCTAGGCCTGTTTCGATGAACACAAATTGGATATCCTTGCAGAAATGGTAGGACACACACGGAGGTCTTCTTCAACAGCTCTTAGTCTCTCTTTTAGTTCTTTTGCACTCTTTTAGTCTTTTAGTTTTTATTGCAGTCGAGCTTGAGAAGCTCAGCTCACATAGATATGTGGTTGAACAGGAACGGGAGCAATGTCAAAATAGCTTTGTTGGCCAGAATGGGGAACTTAACTTTAAATAACAATTAGGTGTTATTAGATAATTTTAACCTGGCGATATCTCATGGCACATTGGTGTGCTGTGGCACACTGGTTGAAAATCAGTGCCCTAGAGCACCAATGCCACTATTTGGGCTTTAAATTTGAGTTCCAAAACATTCTGGGCCATTGTGATATTCAAATAATCAATCCCAACAACAGTTTTATTGATTGTTTGAATACAAGATATCATGGCAGGAGAAATCGTGCCGTGAGGATTTTTAAAGTAAGATATACATCCGTTAAATTATAGCCATATTATGTGTGCTGTTGGCTCATTTGATTGCACCTACCATAGATTGTGGGTATTTATTTTTTGCTGTAGGGTATCAATTTAAGTTTGATACACGCCATAAACAAATGAAAAAAAAAAAAAAAAAAAAAAAAAAAAAAAAAAAAAAAAAAAAAAAAAAAAAAAACGCTGAGAAGTAGGAAGAAGCTGGCCGGTTGTTGGGGAAGGGGGTGTCACATAAAAATTGTATACATACATAAGCTGCACCTGTGTCTGTGTCTATGTTGTAGCACGAGTTATGAGCACAGAATTTTTTTTTTTTTTTCAAAAAGTGCTTGTAAGAAGTCATTAACCGTGCAGTAACACAGTAGTAATGTGGCTGATTGTAAGTCAGCAATCACCATCTTCCCAAGCTTGTGTTGTCAATCAAACAGCAGTCCAGCCTTTCAAAACCCTTTGGTGGTCCTGGATTTTTTGACACTACCTCATGCTGTTATGATCCAGTGGCAGATTTCTGCAAAATTTGCTCACACATGAGGCCAGTTTTAGTTAAATTATCCAAGTATCCCACTGAACTTTAACTTAAAGTGCAGCTTTAAATGCACTGAGCACCCCCCTGTGGTCAGGCCTGTGGCTGCAACTCCTTTAGTCCACTCTGTTAATCTGGCCATGCTCCTACAACTCTCTCTGTCCTGCTATGAGAAATTAACCTCAGATCTGTCATTGGTGCAAAGAGGTGCTTTCTTCTCCATAGACCTTGCAGCCAATTTGGTTTTGACTACACTGAACCATTTGCTGTTAATTGTCCTGGGTTGAACAGCAGTTCTGACATTTTAGCTTTAAGATTTATACCAGTTAGGGTAAAAAAGTTTAAGTTTAACCAGTAGATCTGGAGTTGCTTGCACTTACACTGGAGGAAGGAAGCATGTCAGCCTCAACTCTGTGCAGAGATGTAGAGAATGGGTTTTTTACCATGTCAATAATAAGATTATAATATGTTGAAGCTGACTTTTGAGGTCAAAGGGGTTTTCAAATGCATTGCTCTTTTTTTATATAACTGGTTTTATAACTGGTTGGTTTATAGCGTGCACAATAACTCACATCTCTGTTTCACTTTGTGAATGAAGTTCTGTGCTTGTGTGTGCATGTGTGTAAACGCTTCAAAGAAAGCACATTTTCCCACACTGCCAGCATCATTACTTTGGCCTTCTCCTGTTCTAGAGATTCCGCCAGAGGAGTATTTTTTTTCTTTTAGCTCCTGCTCTGAGTCTGCTCTCTTCTGTCCTCAATTGGACTTTGACTGAATGCCAACTAGCCAGGGGATGCTCCCTGTGCCTTAAAAGAGGCCAGGATTATTGGTGAGGAGGGTTCTGCTCTGCAACATCTCAGGATGAAATATAGTGTTGGCCTTATGTGGAGGTTTTTCCTCCAAGAGTTCTCTAGACCAGTGGTTCCCAACTGGTCTCACTCTGGGACCCACATTTTTCCTGTAGTCTTTAAGTCTCAACCCACTCTCATAGAAATTAAACCAAGCAAATTAATTTTATTAAAAAAAAGCCTCTGAAATATTACGTTAATTAACATACTCATTCAGCAGTGTGCATTTCAAAAAAGGAGATTTTCTAAAAGAAAACACATGCTCCACAGCAGATTCACTGAATTTAGCTGATTTTCGACAAACTGTACGCGACCTATTCATAATAACTCCATCATTCTATGTGCCTTTCCAAGTACTAGTGGGAATTCAGTTTCTCTACTACTGAGAAACTGGGAGGGAGCCATGGTGACCCACACCACTGATAACCATTGGTATCAAAGATACACAGTTCACAATCATTACAACAGTTTTAACAGTTTTATGCATGCTGACATAAATCACTTCAATTCATATATTCATATATTAAGCACAATACATTTATATTTATGTTAAATACTCCAGAGATAACAAGCCATGGCAAAATGAGTGTTTCTCACACGATGTCTCTACAGGTGGTGTATGTGACAGCCACCTTTCCTTATGTGATGCTACTGATCCTGCTAATCAGAGGGGTCACACTCCCTGGAGCTTACGATGGCATCAAGTTCTACCTCTACCCAGACATTTCACGTCTCTCAGACCCTCAGGTAGGACTAAATATATCTAAGTAAACTGGTAAACCCATTTGCATTTGAAGAGTTTTTGAAGAGGCATTGCAATGAAAAAAAAAAAAAAACAGCAGACAGGAGCTTGTGTTTTACACCTACTTTTTCAGTAGTTAAACTAAGTGATGGAGTTATTTAATGTAAACATTAAACATACATCAATCCATTCACTTTCAACCGCTTATTAGTTACCTGTTTGCAGGGGCAGCAGTCTCCACGACTGCCACCCAAATCCCACTTCACCATATTAGCCCCTCATGAAACTTCTGCAGGTGGTGGGTCTGGAAGCCAACCATCCAACCAGGAATCGAACTTGCCCAGGAGATGATGGTTTCAAATAAATAACAGAGACATTTCCTCTGGGCCAAAGGCCTAATGTGAACATGTCATGTGATCAAACTAACTTGATCTTTTGAGTTGGCGAATTTCGGTCATTTCGGTGTATGTTGATTGTGGTTGAGTGTTCTGCACTTTGACTGAAAATTAACTCCTAATGTAAAGCCGCAGTTAGGAACTGGCTAAAATCAACTTCTTAAACTCAAATAATCTAATAACTGTAATATAAAAAACAATTTTTTACCCCAGCAATCTTTCTACATCTGGCTTGTTCCTTTTTCAGGGGTTGCCACAGTGAGTCAACTTTTTCCATATCACCCTGTCACCCTGTCTCTGTATCCTCAACTCTAAATCTAACTACCTCCATGTCCTCCCTTACTGCATTTGGCCCCACTCCCCCGCTCTTTGTCTCCTTTGGCTCCACCTCTAACATTCATCTACCAATATAACCACTCTTCCTTCTCTGAACATGTCCAGAGCATCTTAATCTAGCTTCTCTAGCTTTTTCTCCAAACCTTCCTGTCCTTGTTGTCCCTCTAATCACCTTGTTCCTGATCCTGTCCATCATTGTCACCACTATAACAAATCTCAGCATCTTTAACAACAGTCCTCTACACTGTGCAGTAATAGAATTATTCACAGTCCAAACAAACCACATTATATTCTATTGCAGTGTTTCTTAACCTGGGTTCGATCGAACCGTAGGGGTTCGGTGAGTCGGTCTCTGGGATTCAGTGGAGCCTCTGGCGCGGAGGACAAGACACCGCAGAGGTCAAGATACACCAACTCACCCCACTAAAGTAGGGTTCGGTGAATGCGCATATGAAACTGGTGGGGTTTGGTAACTCCAAAAAGGTTAAGAACCACTGTTCTATTGCATTGTGATGCCAGTGTTTGGACTTATTCCATATTAATCACATTGATGCCTCAAGCTGTCTTTAATGCGTTCCATTTCATATTTATCTCAAGAGATCAAATATTAAATTAAAGATTAAATTCCTTTTTTTGTCATTGTGACGTTGTGATTCACACCACAATGCACAACGAAATGTGACCTCTGCATTTAACCCATCATCAAAGTCAGCAGTGGGCAGCTAATGAGAGCCCGGGTTCATTAGTTCATTAGATTAACTAGAGATCCTAGTTAATCTGGCAGATTATTTGCTGAGTAAATCAGATGAAATGTCATTATAACAATGTGCAGAAGGATAGAAGACTGAGATGGAAAATAAATGGTTAAAGTCCAGTATCACAAGTTCTGATCCACAAGTTTATCCATTTTGTTAAATTAATGAATGTGGTTCAATACATGCAGCACAGAGTTAAAATTAAGTGATTTAGCACTGCTATTACAAGATAAGCTAAGATGTTGGACCAATTGCTCCACAATCCTTCTGACTCGCTTCTGTGCTTTACTCTCTGGGTTCCAAGGCATGTTGTAGGTCCTATCCTAAGCACACTTAGCTTCGCTCTGTGTTGGTCTGATCTGCTGACTGTAGGCATTATGAACATCGTTCAAGGTGTTATAAGTGAAAATTGCTTATATTAATCTTCTTCTTTCCTTTCGGCTTATCCCATTTTTCAGGGGTTGCCACAGCGAGTCAATAATTTCCATCTCACCCTGTCCTGCGCATCCTCAACTTCAACTCCAACCACCTCCATGTCCTCCCTCACTGCATCTATAAATATCCTCTTTGGCCTTCCTCTTCGTCTCTTACCTGGTAGCTCCATGTCTAGCATTCTTCTCCCAATATAATCACTGTCCCTCCTGTGAACATGTCCGAACCATCTCAGTCTGGCTTCTCTAGCTTTTTCTCCAAACCTTCCTGTCTGCGTTGCCCCGTGATCACCTTGTTCCTGATCCTGTCCATCCTTGTCACCCCCAAAGAGAATCTCAGCATCTTTAACTCTGCCACCTCCAGCTCTCCCTCCTGTCTTCTACCTATTCCTAGTGTCACTAGTCCATACATCATGGCTGGTCTCACCACTGTCCTGTAAACCTTTCTCTTCACCTTAGCTGACACCCTTCTATCACAGATCACCCCAGAGACCTTTCACCAGTTGTTCCATCCTGCCTGTATTCTATTCTTCACCTCTCTTCCATAGTCTCCACTGCTCTGAACAGTTGAGCAGAACAGTACTTGAACTCCTCCACCTTCTCCACCTCTGCCCCTTGCAACCTTACCACTCCACTGTTCTCCTTTTCATTCACACACATGTACTCGGTCTTGCTACGACTGACCTTCATTCCTTTTCTCTTCAGTGCAAACCTGCACCTCTCTAGGTTCTCTTCTAGATGTTGCCTGCTCTCACTGCAGATCACAATGTCATCTGCAAACATCATTGTCCATGGAGACTCCTGTCTGACCTCATCTGTCAATCTGTCCATCACCAGAGCAAACAAAAAGGGGCTCAGGGCAGATCCTTGATGAAGTCCCACCTCCACCTTAAAGTCCTTTGTCCTTCCAACAGCACACCGCACCACCGTTGTGCTGTTCTCATACATATCCTGCACCAGTCTAACATACTTCTCAGCCACTCCCGACTTCCTCATACCAAACCACAGTTCCTCCCTTGGAACCCGGTCATAGGCCTTTTCTAAATCCACAAAAACACAATGAAGCTCCTTCTGACCCTCTCTGTACTTCTCGATCAACATCCTCAAAGCAAATATTGCATCTGCGGTACTCTTTCTCGGCATAAAACCATACTGTTGTTCGCAAATCTCTTCCTCTTTCCTCAACCGAGCCTCAACTACTCTTTCCCAAATCTTCATGGTATGGCTCATCAACTTTATCCCTCTGTAATTGCTACAGGTCTGCACATCACCCTTCTTGTAAATTGGTACAAGAACACTTTTCCTCCACTCATCAGGCATCTTGTCGGTTTCCAAAATTCTATCGAAGAGCAGAGTGAGAAAACTTACTGCTTCTTCCCCCAAGCACTTCCATACCTCCACTGGTATGTCATCGGGACCAACTAATCTGATCGACCTTCTCCCTGTTGGGAGCAGGCTCCTCATTCCTACGCTCCCTATCATTTTCCTCATTTAACAACTCCTCAAAGTACTCCCTCTATCTTCCCAGCACACGTTCCTCACAGGTGATGAAATTTCCATCTCTGTCCTTAATTAATCTCACCTGCTGCACATCCTTCCCGGACTCTTTTTCTCCTTCCTTCGTGTTTAACCTCTCGTGCAACTCCTCGTATGCCTTTTGTTTGGCCTTGTCCACTTCCCTCTTCACCTCCCTTGCCCTCTCTATGTACTCCAGTCTATTCTCCTCTGTTCTGTCATTATCCCATCTCTTCTTTGCTAGTCTCTTCCTCTGGACACTCTACTGGACCTCATCATTCCACCACCAGGTCTCTTTGTCCTCCTTTCTCTGTCCAGAGGAAACACCTAGCACCTTCATAGCTGTCTCCCTAATGACTCTAGCAGTGGTCTTCCAATCATCTGGGAATTCCCCACCAGAGCCCAACACTGTTCTGACTTCTTTTCCAAAGTCATCACAACATTCCTCTTTCCTTAACTTCTACCACTTGATCTTCTGCTCCGTCTTCACCTTCTTCCTTCTTCTCACCTCCATTGTCAGCTTGCACACCACCATCCGTTGTTTGGCTACACTCTCACCTGCCACCACCTTACAGTCACTTATCTCTCGGAGATTACCTCTTCTACAGAGAATTTAATCTACCTGAGTGGACCTGCCTCCACTCTAGTATGTCACCCAGTGTTCCTCTCTCTTTTGGAAATAGTTTACCACGGCCATTTCCATTCTTTTTGTGAAATCCACCACTGCCTGTCCTTCCAAATTTCTATCCCTAACTCCAAACCGGCCCATCACTTCCTCATCCCTGCTGTTCCCTTCTCCTACATGGCCTTTGAAGTCTGCTCCAATTACCACTCTCTCTCCCCCGGGGATGCTCTCCACAACCAAATACAGCTCATTCCAAAACTTATCCTTTTCTGCTAACTCACAGCCTACCTGTGGAGCATAACCACTGAAAACATTCAACATCACTCCTTCTATTTCTACATTCACACATATCAACCGGTCTGACACCCGTTTCACATCCACCACATTACTTGCATACTTTTCCCCAATGATCACCCCAACTCCATTTCTCTTCACATCTAATCCATGGTAGAATAACTTAAACCCTCCCCCAATATTTCTGGCCCTGCTGCTCTTCCACCTGGTCTCCTGTACACACAACACATCCACTCTTCTTCTCTCCATCATGTCAGCTAGCTCCCTACCTTTCCCATTGTACCTACATTCAGGGTTCCCACTTTCAGAACAACACTTCTAGCCTTCCTTTTTTCCCTCTTTGTCTTAATCAATTTCCCTCCTCTTTTTCTTCGTCTTCCCTGACCGATCCGGTATGGAAATCTTTTTATTGACTTGCATCATAGATTTGGCAAAATGTTTATATTATAAAATTGCTTATATTAATCAATCAATCTAATTTTATTTATATAGCCCACATGTACAAATCAGTTGTCACATATGGCTTTGCAGAGTTGGTAACATCCTCTGTCCTGACTCTTAGTCAGGGTAAGGAAAAAAAGCCCCTCTAACAGGGAAAAGAAAATCGCTAGAAACCTTAAGGAGAACCACAGCAGAGGGATCAACTCCCTGGACAGACAGACAGTGCAATGGATGTTACCAGTGCATAACAATACAATTAAATAAAACAAGAACAAAGGTACAACACAGTTGAATGTCATACAGTTGTGTCATACAATGTCAGTAGTGATAAGAGGTTAATTGTTCAAGTGGTAAGAGGGTTATATTGTTAGTATTATTGTAATGACATGCAACGTGTAGAGTGCTACATTTGTTTTATGTTTTGTTACATACTGCAGACCACAAGTTCAATATAAAGTAGGTTGTAGACTTCTGTTAGCAGAGTTAGAGGAGGGTGACATGTCATGCATTTTTGTGTTTCTATGTGTGTGTCCATGTTTTATCCTGTGATTTTCCCCATTACACTTTACACCTTCTTTCCCCAGCTGCTCAAATCAAGTACTCTAATCCCATTTTTTTATTTTTTTTGTAAGAGCACATAAATATGAAGGAGACAAGATAAATAAGATAGATGCATAGATTAATGGATTGGTTTCATCTGGATGTTATACCAAAGTAAAATCAAAAACTTCTTATATATAACAAAATATGCTGAATGCATACCATTCAACATAGACAGATGTTGAATAGCAATATATACCAATGTTCATCATTTAAAAAAGAAAGATAATACCAGGTTTATGGTGTTACTTTATGCCTGAGAAAACAAAGGTTCCCTCACATTCAAAAGATGATTGTTCATAAGTCTTAATTTGACATCTAAAAGCTTGACATATATATAAAAGGTTTGACTCAGCAGAAACTTATACCTTATAATTGATCATTTGAAGTTTTGCATTGACTATGTGGTGCTTTCAGTAACTTTGATTCCATCAACTCTCACCTGCATGATAGAGCTGGAGCAGACCATGATTCACCTCAAGTGCTCTTTTATGTACAGAGCCAATGCCTAGAACAATGTTTTTTAAACATAAAAACTTGCATAAATGTGCATTAAGAAAATATTATCTATGTTTCCTGATTAATATGTTAATGATAATCAAATTAAAATGTCTGTTAAATCTTTTGAAAAGGTTTTTGAATTTGGCATATCATCTGGGAGACTTTTGTGATATCATGACCAAAGTTGACCAAAACTGGCCAACACAGTGCACAAAAGTATTTAAACACAGACTGTAAAAAGGTGAAACGTATGTAAGTCCAACAACCAATACGTGTGGAATAGCTTACTACGGCTACAGTCTCAACAGAAGCAAAAATCAGGTACCCTATTAGGGATAACATTAACAAGCAATCCTCTCCCATCCTGGACCTTTGGGGTGTCAGTGCATAGCGTGGCGATCAGGCAAGGGTAAACTGAAGGAACATTAATGAACATTAGTAGAGAAAGGACTGTTCTTCCACAGGAACAGTTGTGTTTTTGTGAGGTCACAGAAGTTTCCTTGGTTACTCTCAGGAGGGAGCGAAGACTGTGCGATTGTTATTTGTTTCCCTGTGGGGAAATGAGATTAGCGACGGAATGGTGATGAGGGAGAGTTTTCAAAGAGCTATGCTGCAAGTTAGAATTCACTAGCACCCCATGTCATCCTGTGGATTCCAGGGTTCTTCTGTAGAAGGAGTCCACCCTGTGTAGATACGTAGTTACTGGAGACTTTTGGCCCTATTTGATGATATCTTTCAACTGAGAGCATATATCAGGTCTATTTTTATTATTTTTATTATTATTGTTATTATTATTGTTATTATTATTATCCATTTTATCTCCTGCACTTCTGACTCTAAGGTATGGGTGGACGCAGGTACCCAAATCTTCTTCTCCTATGCTATTTGCCTGGGTTGTCTCACAGCTTTGGGCAGTTACAATGCCTACAACAATAACTGCTACAGGTAGGACTTGAGTCACAGACACATGTGCAGGTTGAACTGCACCATTTTTGATCATAGGACCTATGAGTGTGATCTCTGTCTGCTTTTTGTTCAACAGGGACTGTATCATGCTTTGCTGCCTAAACAGTGGGACCAGCTTTGTGGCTGGTTTTGCTATCTTCTCTGTGCTCGGTTTCATGGCCTATGAGCAGAATGTTCCCATCGAAGCTGTGGCTGAGTCTGGTGAGGGAAATGGACTGTTAAAGGTCCCATGTCTTCAAATGTAAATTAAGGAACTAACAACTTGGAGAATATGTATGTATCAATACCAGAGAAGGCCTCTCTAGACGGGTGCGACAACTCCAATTCACATCTGAACATGTCTGAACTGCTTATTAACATCAGGAAAAGTTTCTGTCTAAAGGTGTGTGACTAATAAAACTCTTCACACCTTTGTCCAGTGGCGAAGGGAGTGGTCTAGAGGAGTATAATTAAATGTGTTTCCTCAGACGTCAACCAGAAACTGATGAATTACCTCAGTTGAAGAAATAAATGTCTTTCAACTCCAAGAAGTAGTCCGGTTGCTTACAACTAAACCCCTTTTTGGATAGCATGTAACGTGAAAAATTCTTTCACAAAAACAATCTGTTCTGTAAAACTTTATAAATATCACAATTAACAGTTCATATTATTTCCTGAAGGTGTGACTTATTAAAATGAAATGCCACTACGTGTACGTGTTAAAGACTGGACCGTTGCCATCACCTTTTTTTTAAACTGCATTAAACTGATCCTGTTCTGATTCATATACATTTTTGAGAACTGTTTCAGTCAGCCAAATACACTCAAATGCAGATAGTAATTTCTATAAGAGTTTGTATTGATGTACCTCATTATTTGAATATTTCATATATAAAAACTGCCTCTTTTGTTTCCCAATAAAGGTCCTGGTCTGGCATTTATCGCATACCCCAAGGCTGTGACTATGATGCCTTTGTCTCCACTATGGGCTTGTCTATTCTTCATGATGCTCATCTTCCTTGGCCTAGACAGTCAGGTAAAAACAAAAGTGTAATTTATTTCAAAATCATTATTTTTCATTTATTCTTTTTTTTTAATTATGCAGAAAACTTTTATTTTCACCGGCAGCAGGATTTACTTTATGCACTTTAACCACATCATACAGGTTTTTCTTTCTAATTCCAGTTTGTATGCGTGGAGAGTCTGGTGACAGCTGTTGTGGACATGTATCCAGAGACCTTCAGGAGAGGTTATCGTAGAGAGCTTCTGATACTTGGCATGTCTGTGGCCTCATTCTTCATAGGACTGATCATGTGTACAGAGGTAAAGC
Organism: Paraplagusia blochii; assembly: GCA_016785265.1. Lineage (NCBI taxonomy): Eukaryota > Metazoa > Chordata > Actinopteri > Pleuronectiformes > Cynoglossidae > Paraplagusia > Paraplagusia blochii. Next base: position 66,575 of record JAFBJS010001371.1, on the reverse strand, counting down.
TCAGCTCTGCTCTTTGAGACTGACTAGAGCTTGTGCTGTACAGCAATCTGTTACAATAGAGTGTTGAGAGGTATGAAACTCATAATAATAACACCAGGACTTGGGAATCCACACATACATTGTATCATCCTTAATATAGCCTGATGTTTGACTGAGGTGAGTCTCAATGCTTAGGTTTATATGGAGATTAGATGAGTTAAGTCCCATGTAAATTGTTCTTTAGACCTTCTACGAAGTCTCACTTATGAATAAATACACACCACATATTGTTCTTTGTTACAAAAGTTTTAATAGCAAATAACCATGAGAAAACCTATGAAAATAAACTTTTTGCACTCACTAACGTGGTACTAGGGTTTAATATTTTTCCAGAAAATGACAAAAATCAAATCCCTGAAAAGACGAGCTATTTCCCGGGAATCCTGGTATTTATTTTCTATTTATTTTATTTTACTGTGCCTTGTGTATAGGCCTTATGTAAATATTGTAACGTCAAATTAGAGTTGAGGCGTTACTTTTAAAAATTCCGATTTTATAAGGAAGTCTTACTTACAAAAATATACAGACCAACACGGACCTGCTGCGTCTTTCCCACTCTAAGTCTGGGCGCGCTCACACACTCCTGCTCCCCCGCCCCCTCGCTCATGCATTCACCCAGACGCATTGGAACGCCACAATATCATTCAAATATCCGTGCCAACCTGCATTGTACATAAAATTATTACTATATTAGGCTATAATTAGTAATGTAAAACAATAGGCCTACATACATTTAATCTCCACAGCACCTATAAAGGCTCAGCCACCTGTGTGGCCACATCTGCTGCATTAGTGTAGCCCAGCGTCTTGGGTTTTTCTATACCTTGCGCATTAATGAAGCCAGGAAAAACACAGGAGATGGGAGAGTGGTTCGGTCGCCACCACGTCTTTATTTTTCCTTTTTCCACATCAACTTCGAACGACAACAACAACAACAACAACAACCCGTCACGTACGACAACTCAGACCGGACAAAATTGCCTTTCACACAAAACAGTTTGTTACATTAGTATGGCAGGTTCGTTCATAAATCGAAATTGTTATAGTCTATATAATATCTTTATACGACTCGATTTAATAGTGAAATATGTTAAAGCCATCCATCTATCCATCCATCTTCATCTGCTTATCCGGAGCCGGGTCGTGGGGGCAACATTCGGAGGAGGTACACCCAAACTTCCCTCTCCCTAGACACTTCCTCAAGCTCGTCTAGGGGGATCCCAAGGCGTTCCCAGGCCAGCCGGGCAACGTAGTCGCCCCAGCGTGTCCTAAGTCTTCCTCTGGGTCTCTTCCCAGTGGGACATGACCCAAACACCTCCCATGGGAGGTGTCCAGGGGGCATCCGATGTAGATGCCCAAGCCACCTCAACTGACTCCTTTTGATGTGGAGGAGCAATGGCTCTACTCTGAGCTCCTCCCGGGTGACGGAGCTCCTCACCTTATCTCATTGGTGGGCAAAGTTTTTGACCTGCGGGCCACAATTTCTCCTAAAATTGGACACGGGGCCGAGTCAAGAGCAGAGCGATGGAACATTCGTGTAAGCTAAGATAAATGGCAAGTAAAAGTCATATATCAAACCCAAAATACTCAATTTCTAATAGCCTATTATGTCATCTACTGGGAAAACGCAGGCATTGCAGGGAAAAGTTGGAAGTTTAGTTATAATATAAATAAATTATTTAATTTGGACAGAGATGGCGGGCCGCATTAAAAGGCTCAACGGGCCGCATGTGGCCCCCGGGCCTTAGTTTGCCCACCCCTGCCTTATCTGTAAGGGAGCGCCCTACCACCCTGCGAAGAAAGTTAATTTACGCCGCTTGTATCCGGGATCGCGTTCTTTCGGTCATGACCCAAATTTCATGACCAAAGGTGAGAGTAGGAACGTAGATTGACCGGTAAATTGAGAGGAGTGTGATCCCCTGATAGTTGGAGCACACCCTCTGGTTCCCTTTTTTAAAAATAGGGACCACTACCCCAGTTTGCCACTCCAAAGGTTTCGACCCCGAATGCCACGCAATGTTGCTGAGACGTGTCAGCCAAGACAATCAGACAACATCCAGAGACTTCAGGTACTCAGGGCTGATCTCATCCACCCTTGCCACCTAGCAGTTTTTTAACTGCCTCAGTGACTTCAGCACAGGAGATTGGTGAGTCATCCACTGAGCACCCTGTCTCTCCTTCCTCCGAGGAAGACGTGTCAGTGGGATTTAGGAGATCCTCGAAGTATTCCTTCCACCGTCAAACAAGATTCCCCACAGAGGTCAACAACTGCTTCCCCCCTCTGAGGCGCCGACGGTTTGCCAGAATTTCTTCGAAGCCAACCGATAATCCTCCATGGCCTCTCTGAACTTTTCCCAGGCCTGAGTTTTTGCTTCCGCCACTGCCCGCGCCGCGGCCTGCTTAGCCAGCCTGTACCTATCGGTGGCCTCAGGAGTCCCCTGAGCCAACCAGGCTCGGTAGGACTCCTTCAGCTTCACGGCATCCCCAACCTCCGGTGTCCACCAGCGAGTTTGGCGATTGCCGCCCGGACAGGCACCCGAAGCTTTACGTCCACAGCTTCGAACAGCTGCTTCTACAATGGAGGAGTAAAACCTGGTCCATTCAGACTCAATGTTTTCCCACTCCCTCGAAACTTGTTCAAAGTTCTCCCGGAGGTAGAAGTTAAAGGCCTCCCTCACAGGGTGTTCTGCCAGACGTTCCCAACAAACTCCCACGATACGCTTGGGTCTGCCAGGTCTGTCCAGTTTTGCTCCCCGTAAGCGAAGCCAACTCACTACCAGGTTGTGATCAGTTGACAGCTCAGCCCCTCTCTCCTGAAGAAAATCAAGGCGATCAATGGGACTTTTCCCTTCAACATCAGATATGCCATACATAACAGTCTGTTATGTTTTAAGTCTGAAAAAAATCAAACAAGATGACATTGTCAGACTCCTGGAAGAGCTTATCCAATCACGGAACATGTGCGTGTTGCCTTCTATGCAGGGCCAGCAATAAGGCTTTGAGGTCGTAATCTTGCGAGATGATTGGTCTGAGCGCTGTAAACTGAACGGGCTGTGTCCATTCAGTTACAGTGGGCAGCGGCTTCACTTTTGATTTTGAAGGCTGTGGCAGATTTCATGGAACCTGACAGTATAGGCCAGCTGAAATATGAATGGATGAAAAGATTTTGTCCAAAACAATTCTTTCATTATTAATAAAAACAATAATAATACAATTCTATTTTAAAATATTTATGAATAAATGTATTTTTCTGAGTATGTTTAGGCCAGCAGAGAAGGTTTTGCTAAAATGTGCAAACAGTGTAACATTTTTGTTGGTTATGTTATTTATTGATAACAGAAAGAGAAAAAACATTAGACATTCAGCCGGTGCTACAGGATGTTAAGTAGTTTTAACGAGTTAAACAAAGTATCAAGGACAGGACATTGACTCATACCTCCTTCTCTCAGGGAGGGATGTATGTCTTCCAGCTGTTTGACTCCTACGCAGCCAGCGGGATGTGTCTGCTGTTTGTGGCCATATTTGAGTCCATATGCATTGGCTGGGTATATGGTAAGAATACACACGGGGTCTTTTGTAAGCCCCAGTAATTATGATATATTGAAATAAAACTTTCCGTTACGCTTCTGTTTATTTCCCTTTATTATTGGCCTTTCCTGCCTTCTGCTGGAAAGGCTACTTTAACACATGCAGCACTTATAAAGGAGAGTGGAGACAATGACATGTTGATTGGTATTCCAGTCATAGATGTTGCTGTGTTCACAAATTATAAGTATTTTATATCCAGTATATCTTCATATAAATGTCCAACTGGGTCTGAACCAGATCAAATTTTGTTAAAGCATTACCTGTGGGCTCAACCTAGTGGCTCTGTTTCTGTTTTCAGGAAGTGACAGATTCTACATGAATATTGAGGACATGATTGGCTACAAACCTGTCTTCTTCATCAAATGGTGCTGGATGATCTTGACCCCCGGCATCTGTGCTGTGAGTCCACTTGACTCTTTTTAATGGAACAGTACAACACATTTTAAGAATGAAACCCACTTATATCCACATATAGAACAATAGATAACAAAGGGTATGAGACCCATCCACAAGTCCACTTGTTCTGTATTTATCTCCATCAACTACATTTGTCATATTCTAAACAATATTTGTCACGAAAAAACAAAAAGTCACCAACAGTTCGGCTAAATAGTTATATCCAATCTAGGATTGCAGGTGACCTGGATAGGAAACTGCCTGTCTCCAAATGACACATTCACCGCAGTCATAGTCTCTTTTTTGTTTCCCAAAGGGAATTTTCCTATTCTTCTTAATAAAATATAAACCACTGAAGTACAACAATGTCTACACGTACCCTGACTGGGGCTATGGTATTGGTTGGTTCATGGCCATGTCCTCTATGGTTTGCATTCCTCTGGGAATCATTTGGATGATTTGGAAGACCCCCGGCACCTTCTCTGAGGTAATTCCCCAGGGCATCCCACCCTCACTGTCTATGTATGTAATTACTGGCCACTCCACTAAAAACAATCTGTAAATACTGGAGAACCCGTAGTGACAAGTACGACAAGTTGTGTAGTGACACAAAACATTAACAAAAGAATAATAAACAACAGAAAAAAGTAGGGATTAACCGATACCAATATTAACAGATATTACCCAACCACTTCATTCCTGATACTGATATGACCTGATACCGATATGAACCGATACTGGTATAGTATCACAACAATATAGGTGATTTCCCCAGAATTATTGTGATACCAGACTAAAGGAATTCTATAAATGACTGTGTACAACATATACATACTACTTCAATATAAGTAATAGAAAAATTACACATTTATTTTTTTCTGAAACAGTCCTATGATTCTTTGTGCAGCATTTAATGTAAACAAGAAATGTCTAGTGTTGGACAGAATAACTTTCCAAAGAAATTGATTAGCATTATAAACCGGGCTCATTCAACCCTCACAGCAATATGCAATATAAATGGGCACAGATAGAGCTGCAGTAAAAGAGTAGAAATCCCTCTTTAATGAGAGAATAAACATTTCACCATCGCCACAATGTAAACAACTCTTCTTGTTAATGACATGAGAAACCGCTCCACAGGCAAATGTCCCATAAATACATATTTCGAATACGCTTAGTCATGACATAGCCCGGCTACAGAAACTCTACACGTTAGGTAAAAACAACTTCTTGAACTAGAGAGAACAGCTGGTTTTCCAGGACGATGAACTCTATTTTAATTTATTTAATTTATTATTTATTTATTTTGCTCTTGTCTGTTCTTTACTGTATTAAACTCTGAGTCTTTGAGAAAGAGACAGCTGCTGCCGCTGCTGCGTTTCACAGAGTCCATTCCATGCTGTTTATCTTTACTTTGCTGCATAAAAACGCCTAATGATAATGTGTTAAAATAAATAAAATCTCAGCCCCCCTCACTGCCCCCCCAACCCTGACACACACTCACATGACCAGCTACTTGCAGTCATTAAGAATTTCAGTTTTCCACAAAATACAGCTTTCTTCTGGTCTTAAATAAGATTTTCATTGTTAAAAAAACTGGTAAAACATTTTTGAAACTTGTAAAAGAGGGTGAAACACTGGTTAGTGCAGTGCATTTAAGCTTTTCTGTTGTTTTTTAATGCCAATTTGTTCCTGTTTTTAAACCACTGCTAGTGAAGCTCTAACATTTGATCTCCATGTAACTATCATCTCCCTTTTACCTTACAGAGAATGAAAAAATTGACGACTCCCAGTCGTGATCTGAAAATGAGGGGGAAATTGGCTACCCTCAGCCCTTATGCTTCAAATGATGAAAAACTCAAGATAGATGGGAAAATTTCCACCATAGCAGAGAAAGAGACACATTTTTAACGACTGGCCTGATTTACCAAACTAGGATGTAAGGAACCCCCCAAGCCCACGACAGGAAACACTAACCACAAAACACATGCCAGGATGTGAGACGAGCCACACATTATTGATACTTTTTTCATTTTTCTAGAAGAAAAAACAAAAAAGGTTACCACATGATGACGTAGTCTGCTGCTGTTTTACACATCCCTCATCATGAGCCATTAACAATTTAACGATGTGACTAAAGCAGCAGTTTCTTCTTTCATTTATTAACACAATAAAAGTGTCAGATGACGTCACACAGGTGTCTGTGCCTCTGCCACAGTGCTGTTGTTGTTTATAAAGTACGCAGTGTCAAGCTTAGACGTAGTTTAAGGACCATTCGACGTTGTAAACGAAGTAAAGGCATGTGGATTTATACAGGATCGTGATGTAACTGTGGAGCAGCAGAGGGCGCCATATAACGCAGTAAAAGTAAAATTCTCCAGGACATCAATGAATGCAGCTCCATATTTATCTGAGCCACTTGGAAATGTGAGGAAGATTGTTGATGTCATTTTACTTTGACTCTTTTTGCTAGGCTAGAAAGTTAGTGTTATCCATTTACTTTTATTCATCAAACTGTAAGTAACTTTGGATAAAAGCATCTGTAAAAAGCTTTGTAATATATTATATGTAACATGAAAATGTAACATGAAAAGGTTAAAGGGTGTTTCCAAGACACTGCACGTTTACAGCAAAGCATGACATATACACTTCCTTCAAGTGCACTCCATTACTTCCTGCCTAACCCAGAAGCTGCTTGATGTAGTCTTGTTTTATTCTTAACTAAATTTTCTTGATTTTCTAAGAATAAATTTCTTATCCTCATCCTTATGCACTTATGTACTTATACACTTATGTACATTACAACAGCAGACATACATTTTTTCCATTCATGAGCTTGCCTCATAATCAATTGCACTACATCAGCTCGGAAATTACTTCAGGCTGGTCTTTCCTCTAAGCCTATCTTTCTTTCTTTCCTTCTTTCTTTCTTTCTTTCCTTCTTTCTTTCTGTCTTTCCTTCTTTCTTTCTTTCTTTCTTTCTTTCCTTCTTAACGCAATTGTAAAAGAAAAATCATTCTCTTTATAGATTTCTTTTTTTAGGAGAAGGCCATGTAAGCGGGGGTTATGACATGGAAATGGTGAGATGTAAGGCAAGTAAAAGAGAGTAAAATGAAGGAAATCAGAAAGTAAAAGTATTAATGAACGCAGCCTTTCCTGTCTGAGCTGTGACATCTGTCTTAACATGTAATTGGTCCCTCGATATGGCATTATAACCTCCTCACTGATGTCTTTGAAAGTGCGTAACATTAACCTGCATACTAACACTGGTTGTGCTGATGTATATTTTTACTTGTCATTCTTAAAATCTGTGATCTATTCTGGAGAGAATATTTGATATGTTTTACAAAGAAAATAATAAAAAAAAAACATGTCCTATATTTTTGACTTTTGATATGAAGCTCAAGAACTCAAAAAACTGTTATAGAATTAAAATGTTTACTGTTTACTGCACTGTGCTGTTCTACACACATTCTGGACACAAATTGTCTGCTTAATCATTTTTAAAAATAAATATTATAAACAAGTTCTTGTGTGTGTACGGATGTGAACATTCTCAGATTCTCAATTTATCAAATTTGTTAATAAATAGTTACTAACTGAAAAACTGTGAAATTTCAGTACCTCAGTTTTAGAGATAACTTCATTCTAGAAGATAAAATAAGGGAGTGCTATTTTTGAGCCAATGCATATATACATATATATATACATATATATGTTGCAAATGATATTACATGTGTATGATTTTTAAAAATTAATATATACAATATTAATATAATGAATCAAAGCACAAGTCCTCTCAAAAAGGCTCCGTCAGCATACTGACGCCTTCACAGCCAGAACCATTTTGGTGTCAAGTTTTATAAGAAAGAGTAAATGTTTTAAATTTCAACTTGAGACGTCAACTGCACACAAAAAAGAAATTTTGATTTGTCTGACAAGTCCAAATTTCCTCAGAGCAGGTTCTGATGTTTAGAACTCTCAGAGCTTACAGCCAGACATTGGCCGTAGCCCCAGACCTTGCATTTCTCTATGCTCAAGTGACAGTGACCTACTTCATGGAGTACCCTGTCACTATGTGACTCATATCTGCAGTACTTTCCCAATTTGAAGCATAGTTTAATTTTGCCATGTGAGACAATGCCTCCCACAGAAACGCACTTCTAACTGCAGCAGCACCTCAACTGAATTGAATCTTGTTGTGGTGGTAATGTGAAGGAGTATGGTCAGATTTCTCTGCACTGATGACAATGAAAGCTATTACACATAAAATGTTTTTTTTTTTCACAAATTATTGCTTGTGGAATGTCCACAGTAAAATAGACATGGTGAAGAGATAATGCGGTATTTAGTGTAGTCATGGCAAGTCTGAGTAGACGCGACTTGAGAATGTTCTTATTTTGTTGTTTTGTTTTGTTGGGGTTTATCTTCAAATATCGCACATAATTAAGATTAGGAAAATCTTTATTAGTCCCACAGAGGGGGCATTGGGCTTTACAGAGTTGGTAATAGTTTTAACAGTATGACTTCACCGGTTCACCAGTGCACAAGTGTCACCAGTTCCGCATCAGTCGTCTGTACTCTACGCCGTTGTGGTCCTTTATTAGACCAACAATTGCAGTGTTGTCAGAGATTTTCTGCAGCACACAGCCGTCCTTTGTTGTATCTGAAGTTGGCCATGTAGAGGGCAAAGAGGAAGGGGGCCAGGACACTCCCCTGGGGTGCAACTCTGTGGTTGTGGCTAAGAGTTTATCTGCTCCATTTGTCTTCAGAAGAATCAGCATCACATGTTCTTTACTATTGAAGTCTTGTAATTAGTGTTGGTTTATCCCTCACGTTGGCAATGTACACAAGTAAAAATCTGTTTTACATGTAATGAAGATAATTTGTGCGTGAGGCTGTATTTGCTGCTTTCTTCATGTAGAGATGAAGATCTACTGTGCTATAATGTAGTGATATTAAATTGTTAAAAAGGAAACAGAAGTTTCATTCTTCAAAACTTCAAAGTACTGTACTTTGAAATGTTAATTTATTTTTATCTTGTTATCCATTGCCGGGGTTTCAATTTTCAATTTATTAAAGTTTGTATAGCGCCAAATCACAAAAGACATTGTCTCAAACCGCTGTACAGGGTAAGGCCAAAGCACATATTTACAGATAATGATAAACAATACATAATTACAGAAAGAGAAAACCCAACAGTACACACAATGAGCACACAGTAGGCATCAGTGGAGAGAAAAAAATCCCCTTTTAACAGGAAAAAATCTCTGGCAGAACCAGACTCAGAGATGTGCAGTCATCTGCCTCGACTGGTTGGGGGCGGGATTGACAGAATGGGGATTAGAAGAGAGGGAGACAACACAAGGTGATAACAAAAGAAACAATTATGTGGAGGTGGAAGGTGGATCCGGAACGTAAGACCTGAGGGAAAGAGAGGACAGGAAGAGAAAGCATAAGTTTAGTGTATAGTTTATAAGTTTAGTATTATTTGTTCCTAGCAAATGACTGTGTGAGAAACAAGTGCACTATACAATCCCCCAGTAGCCTAAGTCAGCTATTTTCAACCTTTTCTGAGCCGCGGCACATTTATAGAATCCTGGGGCACACAACCAACCAAAATTACATTTTAACACAGTACATATAGTTAATAATATAGTTTCAAATTGTATTTATACCCATTCGAGGTAAAACCTGGGCTTGTTTCAATGAACACAAATTGCATATCCTGGCAGGAATGATAGGAAGACACACACAAAGGTCTTCCTCAATAACACACTCTCAGTCTCTCTCTGTTTTTAGGTTTTATCGCAGTCAAGCTTGAGAAACTCAGCTCACATAGATATATTGTTGAAAGCTTTTACCAACACTCCAATATAAACAATTTAATTGAACAATTGTAAATAAATTACCACCTCCACACACATACATGAGGACAACGCAGGAGCTAAATTAGGTAAATCAATGGTGTTATTTGGCCAACAGTAATCCCAAAATTACAATACAACAATTCACTGTTTACAAACAGGAGTCTGTGGAGTTGGGGAGTTGATTTTTCTTTTGTCAATCACCCATACAAGGGCCTTCATCTGGGTCAGAACTTTGTCCAGGGCCCTGTTCGGCATTTGCATTTTCTCTTCCCAAAAACTTCTCCATCACTGTCACGTGCTCATCTTGCTGTCACTTTTACTGTTACAGTCACTGTCGCATGTAGCTTGGTCGCTTAGCAATAACGCTAGTGTTTTCACAGGCATTCATAGGCTCTGCTGCCACCCACTGCAATAGAAGAGTATTACTCCCCGTATCTGCCACACTTCTTTACAGCGCAGACACCCAACAATGGTTAATTTGACAATATAAGATACTTTCCCTGGGCACACTGGTTGAAAATAACGGGCCTAAGCTATAGCAGGAGGGCTAATTACTAGTTCAGGAGTCGCTGAGATAGCCTTAACTGTACGCTTCATTAAAAAGGCTGATTTCAAGCCTGACTTTAAATACAGAGATGTGTCAACCTCCTGAACCGACAGAGGGAGCTGGTTCTACTGAATATGGGCCTGATAACTAAAGGACCTTCCTCACCTTCTGGTTTTATGGACTCTGGGAACCACAAGTAAGCCTGCGTTTTGAGAATTGAGTAATCTATTTGGGCAATAGGGTAGACCTAAGTCTCCAAGGTACGATGGTTCCTGCCCATAAAGTATTTTGTAAGTGAGGAGGAGGATTTTAAATTTAATTCTAAACTCAACAGGTAGCCAGTGTATGGTAGCTAACACTGGGTTAATGTGGTCTCTCCTGTTAGTTTCGGTCAAAAGTTGTGAAGCAAATTTTTGTAATGGTTTAATTTAATAATTGGGACATCCAGATAGTAACGATTGATAGTAATCTAATCTGGAAGTAACAAAAGCATAGATTAATTTTTCATTTTCCTTTACTGACAGAATACTTCTGATTTACCTAATGTTATGCAGGTGAAAGTAAACTGTTTTTGAAATAGGTTTTATGTGTGGACTTAATGAGATGTCCTGAACAAAAGTTACTCCAAGGTTCTTTACAGTGGAGGTAATGTCATGCAAGGTCACTATGTTGTCACAACGTTTGTCTCTAAGATGTTTAGGGTCAATTATAATTACCTCAGTTTTATCTAAGTTCAAAAGTTTTTATTATTAACGTGAAAAAACTGGAGTGTTGGAAATATACGACTTAAACCAACACAAGGCAGTACCTGAGATCCCTAAGGTGTGCTTCAGTCCCTGCAAAAGTATTGTGTGGTCTATGGTTTCAAATACTATAGAGACTAGACTAGAAAAAAGTTACTGCCACTCATGTTATCACGTAACTGTCTAGCAACTACCTTTTCTAGTATTTTGGAGATAAAGGGCAGATTAGATATTGGACGATAGTTTGTTATCACGTAACCATGTCTCAGTTAAACAGATTACATTAATGTTATGTTCTGTAATTAGATAATTTATTAAGATTAATCATTGAGGGACCATTGATTTACTTAATTTAGTTAGTCAGGGAACAAACATGGCCTTTATTGTGATTGAAGGAAGAGACTGCTTGTAAGAATGCACAGAGAGGCGTGTGAATCTGCATTTCTGTCCCCTGGCCTCACTTGTGGATTGTCGAGTTTTATTTTTTGTGCTCTAATACCCTTTGCAAAATGTCTGGATAGGAGAGAACCTACGTCCAAAGTGGGATGGACACCATCTCTCCTCATAAGACAAGGTTTTCCTCAGAAAGTTTACCTATAAATTTTATCTATAAAAGTAATATTGTTTTCTGGACACCATCGTGAAAGCCAGCAAATTAATGACAACATGTGGCTATACCTGTCATCATTGGTCATATCAGGAAGAAAGTTATGGCGTCTGACATTACTTAGCAAATTTAGCAAATGCACACATAGATTCTACGCTTCTTTGTAATCTGCGATGTTAGATCGTACTAGGTGAGTGTGTGTGTGTGTGTGTGTGTGTGTGCTTTGCTCGCTTCTTGACCCTCCTCGGTGGACGAGGTGACTCGCTCCGGCCTCTAACTGTCGTCCCTCTGGGTGTCGCCTCGCTGTCATCACTAGCACACCGTGGAGAGTAGCCTAGGTGACTGTGGTGCACTATGCAATCACACCCATTCGTGACAGCTCACCCCTCATGATCCTGGCACTTATTGGTTGCCGGAGTATAGTTTTAGACACCTTTTGTAGCGGTTTCGGGGGCATGTATTGGGTATTCAAAGAGAATGGACGGACCTTCGTCTCAACGTACCGCAGAACTTGTTATTTAATGTGTGCAAAAGGTGCAGGGAGAAGTGGTGACAATAATCTCCTTCAGTCAAGAATTATAATTTTGTTCCAATGATTTTATTGATCAAGGGAGCAGCACATGAGCAATCTTCAGCCGAAGTAATATTCAGGAAAATATGATGTGAAAATAGTATGTCAACAACTCTAATAGTAAAGATAAAATAAATGTGCTGATGCATTTTCTGATAAATTCTTTCTAATCTGACCCTGCTTCTTATTTATCTGCGGCATAGAAGAGGGTGAGAAGTAGAGCGTCCTTGGAAGATAGATGAAAGTTTTCTTCTTCTACCTGTTGCTATCCACGATCCTCTTCTTCTTTTCTGTCTAATGCTACCCGTTTTTTCTCCCTTCCTTCAGTCTAATTTTTTCTCTTTCGTCTAATTCTTTATATCAATTTTTCCTAAGGTAGATAAGTCTTCGCAGGTGGATGAGTCTTCCTTTTTTTGCATCCAAGAGGCTTCTTTAGTTCTAACCAACTACTGAAGAAGCCTCTTGGAATAGAGGTGAAACGTCTTTAAGAAACCTACTATGTCCAGTTGCTCTCAAAGTAACTAATTTTGAATTGAATTACCTGCGAGGACCTAACCAGAGATTATTTCTGTTTTCAATATTTTTTAAATATTCTATTGTCTTGGAGAAAATCAAAGGAAATGAAGTTACCGTATTTGGTTCCTCGTCCTTTGGTCCTAAAAATATGTATATCTCAAATTTACAATAAAAACACCTATAAGATCAAAGGAACATGTATATTTCACATTAGAACATCATATTTAGAACATAAGTGCTAATACAGACTCCTTCAACCAATCAGCAGGTACACTCCAGGTACCTGCTGATTGGTTGAATGACACAGTCCTGTGATCAGTGATGTTGCGTGATCTCTTCTGAATGGCTGAGTGAGGACTACATGGTTCTTGACCTCACTGAGGTAAAGGAAGGGGACCATTTGTAAAGGGTGCGAAAATCACCAAAAACATTAATTTGCCCAAAAAAGGGTTAACGCGTTTTTCAAAGTAAAGTAACGTAACTAGTTACTTTTTCAGAGCAGTAACTAGTAAAGTAACAAGTTACTTTTTAAAAGTAACTTTCCAAACACTGGACACAAGTATATACAACGTTTGGAAAGCAATAGAAAAAAACGTCAGGGACGTTAGTGTCTGGGACACAAGTGTATACAGTGTTTGAAATGCAATAAAATAAAAAAAACAGAGACATTAGTGTCTGGGACACAGCAATTTAAATGATAAAAGTGTTCAGACTCTGTGTGTTTTCCCTTATGTGTCTTTCATTGAACGAGGACAAAGGAACATTTGCCCACATTGTTAAGGTTCAATGAGCAGGAAGTACAGGAGCTCACCAACATTATAAAGCTGAATATGAATCTGTCACACTAATTATGATTATAGAGGCCGTGGAACAAGTAGAGAAAGAGTCTGTACATAAGGCCCTTCACATATTCTGACAGCCGTACATAAGGGATTTTTATACGACCAGGCACCCTTAGATAAGGGTTTGCCGTTCATTCACAAACAATCACCAACTGCACCTCCCCCGCCATACCAGCCCACAGGGCCCTCAGTTCCATTCACACCGTTGTCTCCCATTAATCAATTTATTCATTAATTTAAATCAAGAAAATGTGTTGAATGTTGTTAAGGACATGAGAGAACAGTACGAGGGGATGACGGAGGGAAAGGAGATGTGTATGAGTTGGTTGTAGTACTGTAGTTGGTACAGTTTGTGAGAGACAGGAAGAAGGTATGTCTTAAAAAAATAGAGGATCATAGACAATTTGTCCATGCAGTGACCATAACTTTGTTAGCTGCGGCAAGAGCAAGGGTGTAGACAGGAATCAGTAAGTCGTAGGAAGGGAGCAGAGAATGTAGAAAAAAATCTGACTCTGAGAATCTGACTCTAAGAAGTAGAGGAGAAACACAAAGAGGAGGAATAGAGGAAGAAAGGTGTAACAAGGCACTTAGAATGGCCGTAGAGCAAAACAGTTATACACTAGGTCAAACTGACACACAAATGGTGCAACGGTAGGCAGGGGCATCACAGTGTGCCCTCTGTCTACTTCCAGTAGAAGCCTTGGATGGATCTCCATGCACCCTATACCCCCCTCGCCCCCACCCTCTCATGGTACTCTATTTTATGATAGAGAAGGTGATTATATTTATCAACGAATGTTAGCCGAATAGCGCCCCTTAGGAAACTGTTGGTAGATAGAAGGATGAGGGATAAAACTTGACTGACGACAAAGACGGAACAGACTTAATGATTGGAAAACAGTTTTAGCCTCGGTAGCAACAATACATTACATTAGCTACATTAGACTACACAAAATATTTTCATTTAGATGTTTCTGTCTCAAAAACCACAGCACAGTGTTTTGTTTCAGAAACGAAAGAGGGATAGAAAAATAATTATTTATATGAGTGTACAACTTGATGCAAAGGATGATGTAACCAGGTTTGCAGTTGGCAGACTGGTAAACATAGAAAAAACTGAACACATAGTCATGGGACATTCACATTAACATTCACATTAACATTACAAGCTGTCCAAACCTATGTCACTTCAGCAGCATTCACGCTGACACCCACAAGACAGAAGAAGAATTCTGAATACATTAGAAAAGCATTGGCATGGCGAGTTAATGGGAAATGGGGAATCGCACTGTTGTGAACAAAAAGCCAGAACACACATGAAGGCAGAACCACTCACAGATGTAGAAATGGTGTTGGAAATGGATGGCTGTTGTTGGAAGTACGAGAAAGTTTGTTTAAGGGCAGCGTGGGCAGTGATGGAACAGAAGAAGTTTTAGCAAGAGAAAATTGGAGTTTTTGAACATAAATTGGGATCAGTACACCAACCACAAAGCCAAGGGTTAGTAGAAGGGTAAATGGTTTAATAAAACAACCTGCAAAAGTACTGACTGACTCAACTTTGACGTGGATAGATGCCTTATCCATTGTACTTCATGAAATGAGAACCAATCCACAAACAGGATGAGACGGAGACCACAAACTAATGCTCCTGAACAACTACCCATGTTTAGTGAGGACTAATGGACAACACAAATTCTGTAGTGTTTTGTGCGATTCAAAGATTCAAACGCCAGTGGTGCACCCCCAGGTGTTCCATACAAGGTGAAGGAACAAATGTCACACGCCTTGAGGGTAGAAGGCCAGAAGATATGTCCCATCTGAATCTGTGTGCAGTTGCCCCAGAATGCCTGATCATCATCCCAGAAGACGACGACGACTGGGATTCAGATATCACATCCTCTGACACAGGACTAGAAGAAGACAAAGGGTCCTCTGAGAATACACATCACACTATTCTCGGGGACTGAAGAAAGACACTGTTAGATTCAAGACAACTAGTGGAAGTGTGCACTTCTGAACTGACCGTGTAACAAACGTCAGCTTACACGAAGATGGCGAGGAGCATCACTGATATAGCAAGACTAACACTGACAATGGATTGGCATCGACCCTGGCATCCGTTCAGGGATCCAGCTCTGTGTGGAAAAACAATATGTATTTTGGCTCTTATTAGTTTCTCAATAACTTTTCCTATATAAGTATGAAAGGCAATTGCTGAAACAGATAAACAACACGACTGCCACTGCAAACAGTAGCAATGTTACTATAACAGCTCAAGCTAGACAGAAAAGGAGTGACTCACATGTGCAATGGAGGTACCCATGTTTAACTTTGTACGAGGGAATAGAACTAAATTATACGGTAGGAACAACAGCAATCTTTAGCTTTGATTTATGTTCTGTCATCCCATGCGGAGATTACCCAGGTTTATCATGGAGAGGTTATGACTTATGGCTAGTACCAGTTACATCACCACATGTGTCCACCACGATCTCAAATTGGCAAACAGTGTTCTGGACCAGTTATCCCCATGGCTGGACAGCAAAACCATGGCTAGCATGGCATACTGCTTTAAAAACAAACATAACTCTTGCCAAAGGACTATCAACTCCAAATTCTCTGAATCCAATAGCAGTAACAGTATCTAACATGTGGACTCATCCCCTACTATATAAAGAGAATAATGTCTCAATCCGCTGTCTCAAGCCGCTTACATGTTTAGAGTCTCTTACTCCAAACATGCCGGGGAAAAGACTCCTCTTTCCCATTCCAAATCTAACGCCCCCGACCAGCCTCCTATTGAAGATGAAGTAGCTGCAGAAACCACATGCATAGATGCCATAGGAGTGCCACAAGGTGTGCCCAGTGAATATAAAGTTAGTAGATCAAATCACAGCAGAATGGGATGTCCATGGGCAACTCTACATAAAAATGTAAATCAAATTAACTTCCTTCACTTCCTTCACATGCAGCGACTAGTAAATTTGACACATAACACTGTAGTGGGGCTTGCCACTGATTTGCATGTTAATTTCCTAATGACATACTAGAATGACATTGGTGTAGACATGTTCTATGCTGAAAAACAAGGATTATCCCAAATAATTGGCGACAAAAGTTGTCCTTACATTTCAAGCAATACCGCCCCAGATATATACTGAGGGCACCATGTGACATGGGTGAAACTAACGTGAGAGACACAGGTGAGTGTGATGACAATTACCCAACACCAGACAACAGCAGGGAAAGGAAAAGAGACAGAGACAGACAGACCTAACATTACCCCCACCTATTCTCTACGGATAGGAGTCCCTTTCCTAGACCAAGGTAAAGCAAGAGTTAAGTCTTTAAAAGGCCGATGGGCCTCAGCTGCAGAAACATAAATGGCTCCGGCCCCTGGGGCCGAAGACTGGGGCCAGAGGTGCTTTGCGGCCTCTGGGGCGAACACTGGGGCCAGAGGCTTGTCGGCTCAGGAACAGTCGAGGGAACCACCTCATCGGGGGAGGAGACCGGGGAAGCCAAGGGAATCACTGCCAAGAGAACCACCGCCTTGGGGGCAAAAACAGGGACGGCCGAGGGAACCACCTCCTCTGGGGCCGAAGACAGGAGCCGAGGAGACAACATCAGCCTCAGGGACGAAGACAGGAGCCCAAGGGACAACTTCGGTCTCAGGGACGAAGACAGGAGCCAAGGAGACAACATCAGCCTCAGAGGACAAAGACAGGAGCCGAGGAGACAACGTCGGCCTCAAGGACAAAGACAGGAGCCTAAGGGTCAATGCCGGCCTCATGGACAAAGACAGGAGTAGAGGGGATCACATCCTCGGCCACATAAGCTGAGTCTGATAGGGCTGCTGGTTGATCCTGAGTTGAGAAGTTTGAGGTTTATCCACCTCTGCCTTAAACTTTAGGATCGCCTCAGCGTTCCTCTTAATGACCTGAAGCAGCACAGCCAAGGCCTGAGGAAGGGCATCTCTGCTCTCGCCCTTTGGTCTCTCCAGCTTAGATGGAGCAGAAACGTGCGGATTAACTGCAGCAACCCACAGAAACTTCTGAGGAGGGTCTGCTGCAGGGCCTGTTCTTGGGATGATGCTCTTACCTCTTCTGGTGAACAGCACCAAGATCTGGGAATTCCTGTCTTTTTTCATTCTTATATTAAAAAATATATATATTGTTTCTTTATTCTTCAAGAGCTGTATGTCTGATTATTTCTAATCTCATCTCCTCCTCTGAAAGACTGGGAGACAGAAGTCCCCTGCAGGGGTAAAGGAGACCCAAAAAGCGGACAACGCACACAATTTGGCTTGACTGAGCCGAGCGCGGCTGCCCGAATGCTCTTACAGCTTGACTCGGGCGGGCTAATCGAAAGCTGAAATTCGGTTGAAAGTGAAGGCAAAATTTTCTCGAAAATTTTGGTTGAGGTTGAGTTGGCTGAGGGCTGAGGCACCACTATATGAAAACATTTTATCATCAAAGAGATATCACATCTAAATATATTTCATTCTTGAGATTAAACTCCCTCCCCCTGAACTGACACCTTAACGTGCTGGAGGGGTTTGAGCATCCAGATGAACCTAGGGGCTATGTTGTCTCTGGCTCAATGCCCCTGGTAGGTTCTCCCAAGGTCCTAGGTGATGGATTAGACAAAAGGCGGTTCAAATAATCCTTTATGGAGAAAAAACAAAGGAGGCAGTGCACGCCGCCCGGATTGGCGTTACCGGGGTTAGTACTGGAAAGTGCTCCTCCCGGGGATTCCAACTGTTGGGGGACTTCAATGCCCAAGTGGGCAATGACAGTGACACCTGGAGGGGTGTGATTGGGAAGAGCAGCCTCCCTGATCTGAACCCGAGTGGTGCTTTGTTGTTGGACTTCTGTGCGAGCCATGGTTTGTCCATAACAAACAGCATGTTCAAACATCCTCTGGCCGTATGTTTTGGAAACTCGGGAGAAGAGAGGGGCTGAGCTGTCAACTGATCACTAACCCTAACCTGGTAGTGAGTTGGCTTAGCTTACGGGGAGCAAAACTGGACAGACCTGGCAGACCCAAGCGTATTGTGAGGGTCTGTTGGGAACATCTGGCGGAACCCCCTGTGAGGGATGCCTATAACTCCT
Source organism: Paraplagusia blochii (assembly GCA_016785265.1). NCBI lineage: Eukaryota > Metazoa > Chordata > Actinopteri > Pleuronectiformes > Cynoglossidae > Paraplagusia > Paraplagusia blochii. The sequence goes on along the minus strand of JAFBJS010001371.1, from coordinate 47,745 downwards.
ACTTCCGGGAGAACTTTGAACAGGTTTCGAGGGAGTGGGAAGAAATCGAGTCTGAATGGACCAGGTTTTCCTCCTCCATTGTAGAAGCAGCTGTTCAAAGCTGTAGATGTAAAGCCTCAGGTGCCTGTCCCGGCGGCAATCCCCGAACTTGATGGTGGACACTGGAAGTTGGGAATGCCATGAAGCTGAAGAAGGAGTCCTACCAAGCCTGGCACATCTCTGCAACATCGCGTGGCATTCGGGGTCAGTACCTTTGCAGTGGCGAACTGGGGTGGTGGTCTCTATTTTTCAAAAGGGGGACCAGGGAGTGTGTTCCAACTATTGGGGGATCACACTCCTCAGCATCCCGGGGAAAGTTTACTCCAGGGTATTGGAACAGAGAATTCGGCCAACAATCGAACCTCAGATTCAAGTGGAACAATGCGGTTTTCGCTCCGGTCGTGGAACACTGGACCAGCTCTACACCCTACAGAGAGTTCTTGAGGGATCATGGGAGTTTGCCCAACCAGTCCACATGTGTTTTGGAGACCTGGAGAAGGCTTTCGACCGGGCCTCCCACGGGAGGTGTTTGGGTCATGTCCCAATGGGAGGTGACCCAGAGGAAGACCTAGAGAGCAGATTTAAGACCTAGAAGACCTAGAAGACCTGATTTAGAGGAAGACCTCTAAATCAGTGTTAAGGCTTATGCGTTACTTATAATGCCATTACATAACAAAACTACTTTTCTCGGTGGCGTGTAACGTGTTTTCTTATTCATCTATGCCATTATAGTTACTTTAACGTGGCAATAAGCGCTACTCGTTACTGCATGTGGTGGGAGGACTGCGTCTGATGCCTGTCGGTGTGTGGTAACTTCTACAGTCATGGGTGAAAGGCCGCTGTGCACTAAGTAAATCATTGCGTTGAAAAGGAGCAATGATTTGTTGACATAGTTTAACATTTCATGCTAATCCAAATGACCTGGGCGGGTCTTCTTGCCTTATAGGGAAATAAGACTTCTATCATGCACTCACGCGCAACGCAATAAAGCAGCACACACCACAATAAAGCAGCACACACCACAATAACACAGTTATTGTTACTGTGGTGAAAAGGACATCTTTACTTGTTACTATCTGTGGTTCAAAGGGACAGTGATTATATTGGGAGAAGAATGCTAGACATGGAGCTACCAGGTAAGAGACGAAGAGGAAGGCCAAAGAGGAGATTTATGGATGCAGTGAGGGAGGACATGGAGGTGGTTGGAGTTGGAGTTGAGGATGCGGAGGACAGGGGGAGATGGAAATTTTTGACTCGCTGTGGCAACCTCTGAAAAATGGGATAAGCCGAAAGGAAAAGAAGAAGATCTGTGGTTCAAAGGGACAGTTCCTCTCGGCCACGGGGAGAGGACAGTGTGGCAGCGGAGCCTGTCTACTGCCTGTTAGTCATGAGTGAAAAACGTGCACACTAACTGAACCCATGCGTTGAAAAGGAGCAATGATTGGTTGACATAGGTTAACTTTTCATGCTAAGGCAATCACAAAGTGATCTGTGCGGGTCTTCTTGGATGGATGGATGGATCGATGGATCGATCCTCGGGAAATTACGGTTCCAGCAGTAGAACAGCAACAAACATGAGTTGGATACAAGAAGTACAAAAATGGCATTACAATAGGAACAATATGGGTGGAGTTGATATATGTACAACCAGAACAGTGAACAGTAGGTGTTATTAGGTAATGTTAGCAGTATACATACACATGGAAATAGGAAAGTTAATGCTAGCAGTGTTAGTAGCTTAAGTGGTAGTCAATGCTGTTGAATCACAATCTCAATTGTTGTTGTTATCATATTTCATTATGACAATATAACGTTATTATAGAATTCTATGAACATCATTATTTTGTGTATGTGTATACCCGCACACACATATATATATATCCAATACAAACAAACCCAGATGTACATATGCCTGCGCATATACACAAACCTATACACATATATAGGCACATATATGTCCAGCAGTATGTTGGTTATTCACATACATATACACACAAATACATACACATATTACCTAAGCCAATGTCTATCCATTACATGAGTGTACCCATGTACACACACACATATATATACATATACATAGATGTATACTCACATGCATCTACACATACAGCTAAAATAAGCCGTGCATTGTCTGATGTGTGGCACATATGGTGTACAAATACATTAGTAACTCACACTAAGGACATAGGATATGCTATATTATATATATATATATATATATATATACACTGGAGATCAAAATAAGAGAACAACTCATAAAAATGGAATAATTCTGAAATAATACCATCTTCACTGTTCCACAGTTAAATGACATTTTATTGTGTCTATATCATTGTACTACAACACTTTTTTTCACAAAATGACTAAAGGTATTTCGCAAAAAAAATATTTTCCAGAAAATGTACTGATCAATATTAGAGAACACTTTCAGGTGCCTCCCACTTAATGGTGCTAATCAAGCACATGGTGCTAATTTCCTTGATTATCTGTCAACCCTTATTTAACTGGCATTCTAACTGCTAGTTTCACTGACTTTGCAAGATGGTGGGCCATTCTAAAGTGACTGAAGGCCTCCGGCAGCAGGTTGTCCAGATGAAAACCAACGGGATGACCCTATCAGCCATAGCAAGACAAGTTGGTCGTTCCAAATCTGTGATTTCAAGAATATTGAATCTTTACAAAACTACAAACTCATTCAAGTCGCCCAAGAAGGCTGGTCGTCCACGAAAGACAGATGCAAGAGAGGACAGGTCACTGCAGAGGATGTCAATGGGTAATCGTTTCCACACTGCAGCTGGAATTGCTCGCCATTTCAGTGCTGAACATGGTAAAGATCTGTCTCGCCATACAGTGTCTCGCCGTTTAACAGCATTTGGACTGAAGGCCCACACTGCAGTAACCAAACCTCTCATTAGCCGAAAAAATCAAAAAGCTAGACTGAGCTTTGCTGAGGAGCATGTTGTGTGGACTGAGGAGAACTGGTCCAGAGTTCACTTCAGTGATGAAAGCAAATTTAATTTATTTGGGTCAGATGGGAAGCATTATGTTCGGCGACACATTGGAGAAAGACTAAACCCAAAGTGTGTTAAAAAGTCAGTGAAAGGTGGAGGAGGAAGTGTCATGGTTTGGGGCATGTTTTCTGCAGCAGGAGTTGGGCCTCTTGTACAGCTACATGGCCGAGTGAATGCAAATGTGTATCAGAACCTTCTTCAACAGCACATGGTTCCTCACTTGCGTTCATCGCCCAATCAGCCTGCAATCTTCATGCAGGACAATGCCCCGTGTCACACAGCAAAACGGGTAAAGAATTTCCTTGAAGGTCAAAACACTGAATTAATGGCATGGCCTGCCCAGAGTCCTGATCTCAATCCAATAGAGAACCTCTGGAAAATCCTAGGTGACGAAGTTATGGCCAAGAAACCCACTACAATCACCGAACTGTGGAGGAGACTGGAAGAAGAATGGACCAAAATCACACCAGAGCAGTGTGAGAGACTAGTGCTATCCTGTGGCTGCAGATGTGTTGAAGTCATTCACAGTAGAGGCCTGTATACTTCTTATTAATTGCTGACTGTTGTAACCTTCAGATTTTTTTTCCAAGACAAAGTCATGGTTGTTCTCTAATTTTGATCACTTGTGTTCTCTAATTTTGATCAGTGCATTTTCTGAAAATATTTTTTTTTGCAAAATACCTTTAGTCATTTTGTGAAAAAAAGTGTTGTAGTACAATGATATAGACACAATAAAATGTCATTTAACTGTGGAACAGTGAAGATGGTATTATTTCAGAATTATTCCATTTTTTATGAGTTGTTCTCTAATTTTGATCTCCAGTGTATATATATATATATATATAATAGCATAATAAAAAATATAGTAGTTCAATCCAGATTGCAGTATGTCTATACAGGACGGTACATTAAGTGTTCTCTAATTTTGATCAGTGCATTTTCTGAAAATATATTTTTGCGAAATACCTTCAGTCATTTTGTGAAAAAAGTGTTGTGTCAATGATATAGACACAATAAAATGTCATTTAACTGTGGAACAGTGAAGATGGTATTATTTCAGAATTATTCCATTTTTTATGAGTTGTTCTCTCATTTTGATCTCCAGTGTATATATATATATATATATATAATAGCATAATAAAAAATATAGTAGTTCAATCCAGATTGCAGTATGTCTATACAGGACGGTACATTAAGTAGTTATTGCTTGAGCCCCCCCACCGGTCATTTGTACCCTCTTCTCCCCCTCAGAGAAGACAGTTTGATTGCCCGGCGAACAAAGGAGTTTTTGAGTCTGTTTGTTCTGCTCTTCAGGAGGAGGAGCCTGTCACTGAACAGACTCCTCTGTTTGATGACGACAGAGTGCACAGGGTGAGTGGCATTGTCCATGATTGTGAGCAGTTTGCCAAAAGTTCTCTTCTCCGCAACTGTTGCCATTGAGTCCAGGTGTGTGCCCACCACAGAACTAGACTTACTAATCAGCTTTTCCAGTCTAGTTAGGTCCTTCTTTGATGTGCTGCTCCCCCAGCACACCACAGCGTAAGAAATGACGCTGGCCACCACAGACTGGTAAAACATCTTTAGGAGCTTCTTGTAGATGTTGAAAGACCTTGTACAGTTGCGTGGTGTTATGTGCCCAATCTAACCTGTTGTCCAGCCACAGCTCGAGGTATTTGTAGGCCTTCGCGACCTCCACCACCTCCCCGTTGATAAGGACCGGCCTCAGTTTTGGTTTCGATTCCGAAGTCGATGACCAGTTCCTTGGTCTTCGAGGTGTTGAGCTGTAGATGGTTGGATTTGGACCAGACAACAAAGTTACTCACGAGACGTCTATACTCCTCCTCATCGTCGTTCCTGATACACTCCACAATGGCTGTGTCATCTGCAAACTTCTGGTTTTGGCACAGCTCAGAGTTGTACCAGAAGCCCGAGGTGTAGAGGGTGAAGAGAAGAGGGGCCAGCACCATCCCCTGTGGTGCTCTGATGTTACTGACCACAGTATCAGACATGGTGTTGTTGTTCAACCTGACGTACTGTGGCCTGCCCGTGAGGTAACTGTAGATCCAGGCAACAAGAAAGGGTCCACTTGCATGTTCGTCAGTTTGTCCTGGAGTGCAAGTGGCTGGATGGTGTTGAAGGCACTGGAGAAATCCAGGAAAAGAATCCTCACAGCGCCGCTTCCCTTGTCAGTGTAGTGCTAAGGTGCGTAGGTCCGGTACAAAAGGTACAGAATCGCACCTCCACGCCGACCTCCGCTCTGTACGCAAACTGCAGTTGGTCTTGGGCATGTTGCACCTCTGGTCTGAGGAGGTTCAGGAAGAGCCGCTCCAGGGTCTTCATCAGATGAGAGGTCAGTGCTACTGGCCGCAAACTCACGTGGGAGGTAGTGTAGCTGGCACTTGACGGTCAAATGTTCAATGGCCTCTGAGCCACTGCTCATCAAAGTGCTGTGAGTACACCCACCTATGTTGGTGGACACACAGTCCTTCTCCAACTGTTTTCTCCGACTGCTGGTTGCGGTCCACCCTGTATATTACCCGTCTGTCAATGTGGAAAGCTGAGTTCGGCATGTTGTCCTTAAGCAAGGTTTCCGTAAGCGGACATTTGATAGAATAAGAGATGGGATCAGTGGCTGACCGGTGGCCCAGAGTCTGGCAGCCACGGTTGTTGTTGTTGTTTGTCGTCGTCAGTTTCCAGCAAAACCATCCTGTATACTTAGCAGCACCGTTCGACTATAACTTACTGTGTAAAAAAGAAAACCAAACCCAACTGAACTGAACTGAGCTGAGCGGGTGATGAACTGTGTGTGTGAGAGAGGCAGATGGAATAAAAACCTGTGCATTGGCAACTTAGAAACTGCGTCTGTGTGTTCAGAGGACTCACTGACTTTCACACTTACCCTCACATTCCCATGCACGAAATTGTCGAAGTTGACCTCAGGGTCAGCTGAAAAAGTCCATAAATAGGGTGGGGAATCAAATGAATAATAATGATAATAATAGTAATAATAATACTTCTTCTACTACTACGACTACTAATAATACATTTCCCTAGCCTTTACTGATGTATTCTTATAGTGTGAAGTAGGGTTTAATCCCGTAAACCGGGAAATATGAAGACAGGACCTGGGAAAAATGGGAGGAAAACAAGTGATCTGCATCTGTTTGTTGTCATACTGAAATAAATTATCATGAAATAGTTTGCTTTAACATATTTCGCTTTTAAATTGGAGTTGTGTAAAATATTATTTAGGCTATAGCGATTGGCCAGTTTTTCAAAAGACAAATTACAGGACATGCAAGGTGGTTGAGTCAGAGTAGAATAGAGAGAACAAGAGAAAATGAAAATAAATTAGTTGCTCTGAAAATCCCTAAGGAAGGGATTAATGAACAAGGCGATTAAAGAGACTCAATGAAACAGCAGCAACGCAGCAGCTGTCTCTCTCAAAAACTGAGTTAAAGGGGGTAAAAAACAGACACAAGCAAAAAAGTTAAATACGGTAAACAACAGACAAGAGGAAAATAGTTAAATACGGTAAAGAACAGAGCCGTTTGGTGTCGTCTCTCATGTCATCAACCAGAAGAGATGTTACATTGTGACGATGCTGAAATGTTTTTTTCTCTCATTAATGAGAGCTTTTTACTCTTATTTCGAGAGGGAGAAATTAGATGTGCCCATCTAATTCAGGGGAAATTAGCTGCCCATAACGGTATTGGATCAATTCCCTAAACACATTAAAGAAATTCCAAAAATATCTGACCATGGGCAAAACATACAGCAAAATTAACCTCACCTTGCCCCATGGATGGCACATTTGATGTGACGCGTGTGAGGATATGGAGAGACGTATCAAAGATTACAAACTTAAAGATGAATATAAGAAAAGACAAAAGAGAACTTGAATTGAAAATTATTAATTTATTTAAAACCCAAGGCAAAAACTATCGGTAAAAACTAAAAGAATATGTAATAAACTGTTAAAAAAAGATGAGGACAAACAATTAACAGGAGGCAGCCCCACCCAGGCTAACCGGACTTGTATAATTGACAGAAGATCTTGACTTTAAAGAAGAGACATTGAATGCAGCAGCAACTGCAAACACTCCCCCACCTTATGTCATGTCTGACATTGACAAAGTGGATGTGAGAAACGCAAACCTAAATTCCCAAGCCAAGTCCACCAGGCGTACATCATCACTAAAACTGAATGGAAAAAGCACTCATATTTTTGATAACAAAAACAACAGAACTCCAATAAAAATAAACAATGAACCAAACATGCTTCCAAAATACCACAAAGATTTTAATGTGAGTAAAGCAGGACAGTTTATTGGCTGGACTTAGAAGAGGATATAATATAGATGTTTACCATGACCAGGAAGGAGACAGACAAATAAATAAAGTGAACAAGGGCCAGAGGTTTCCCAACCATCAAAAACATCTAAACCAATGACACGAGAACTTGACCTCAGCCCATGTATACACCCACCAGACAGATAGAAAGGTCTATTTCCACTGTTAATAAAAGGCACCCATTGGCATTACATGCCGTGGCAAATGATGACGTCTTTGAAGGAGCAAGCAAGTGGATATGAGCATCGAGAGATATCTGACGGATGAAGCAATCGCAGGCCAACTGGACAAAACTCTGTAACATAAACTGACAGAGCTTCAATTAAATGAACTACAAGGAAAGTACAAAGTCACAAGTGATGTTTGTATTGTAATTATATGTATATAAATGTAGATTTTCAGTCATACAGGTAATTCAATTCAAAATTAAATACTTAGAGAGGACATAGTAGGTATCTTGAAGACGTTCCATCTCTCATCCAAGAGGTTTCTTCAGTTCTAACCGACTACAGGGGAGTCCTGGTATTTAACCTCAAACGAGGCTGCATAGGCTGTGACGGGGGGGTTGTTGTAGAACAGGGGTGGGCAAACTAAGGCCCGGGGGCCACATGCGGCCCGTTGAGCCTTTTAATGCGGCCCGCCATCCCTGTCCAAATTAAATAATTTATTTATATTATAATTAAACATCCGACTTTTCCCTACAATGCCTGCGTTTTCCCAGTAGATGGCATTAAAAAAGCCAATAAGAAATTTAGTATTTTGGGTTTGATGCATGACTTTTACTTGCCATTTATCTTAGCTTACACGCTCCATCTCTCTGCTCTTGACTCGGCCCCGTGTCCAATTTTAGGAGAAATTGTGGCCCACAGGTCAAAAAGTTTGCCCACCCCTGTTGTAGAACAAAAGTAATTATACTTGTGCCTTTTCCCTGAGATGGCAATGCTTTCCACTAAGATGGCAAAAAGGCTAAAACCTTTTAAAACTCTTTATGTAAAAGCCATTGTCATTTATCCTTCATTCATTCACATGAACACTCCATTCATCTTTTCCTGACACAGCCCCTAGGTCACATTTTAAGGATGGATTGTAGCACAAAAAGAGACAGTGGTTGTAATACAAGTGGGTACAATGGACCACGACACACTGGTACAGGTAACAATAAATTTGCTTTATTGGCCTTTACAGACACTGATCCAGATTGTCTTTGAATTTGCCGGTCCTTGGCTTTTCTTTATGTCCCAGAGACAACCTGAGTTTGCCTGTTTCCGCTCAGCTCTCCGCCCCCCAAATCCCCTCCGCCCTGCAGTCCCAGCTCCTTCTAATATAAAGGACAGACTTATTAGTAATATTGCGCTCACCTGTGCTCCGTGCAATCGCTACTGTCTTATCCAGCTTTGGACGCACCTGACCCTGCCCCAAGCAGTGTCCCAGATACCGTACCTCCCTTCGTCCAACTGCACACTTACCTGGGTTGGCCGTGTGCCCCGCCTGCCTCAAGGACCGTAACACTGCTGTTAAGTGCTACATGTGTTCCGCCCAGCTGCCACTATGGATAATGATATCAACCAAATACGCGGCGGCGTAGTCAGCATGTGGGCGGAGCACTCTGTCCATGAGGCGTTGGAAGGTGGCCGGGGCACCAAAAACCCGAACGGAAGTGTAACAAATTGGTACAAACCGTATGGAGTGGAGAAGGCTGTTTTCTCTCTGGATTCTGGCGATAAGGGAATCTGCCAGTAACCCTTGGTCAAATCCAGTGTCGAAAAAAGTTGAGCTGTGCCAAGCCAATCCAAGAGTTCGTCAACCCGGGCATTGGATAAGCATCAAAACGTGACACCTCATTAACCCTTCTGTGGTCAACACAGAACCGGACAGACCCGTCTTTCTTACCCACAAGAACTACGGTGCTGCTCCAGGCACTGTGTGACTCTTCAATCACTCCCATTTCCAGCATCTGATTTAATTCCTTCTGCACCACTTTACGTTTGTGCATAGGAAGACGGCCGCAAACACACCGTCAGCCCAAGCGGCGTTTCTATGTGATGTTGTATGAGAGTGGTGCGCCCTGGAAGAAAGGAGCCCCCACTACCGGACCAAGCTCATCCTCCTCACTCACTGTCGACACCAGAGCGACCGATTCTGGCTCCACCCACCCCTTTAACAGATTTAAATGATAAATCTGAGTGTCTCCTCCTGTCTGAGCGTTCCACCTCATAATCAACATCACCAACCCGCCGTGTGACCACTTCCCTGCCATTTGGCGAGCAGCTTGGATGCTGAAGATGGGAGGAGCACCAGGACTTTATCTCCTGGTGTAAAGTGCCATTGCTTAGCTCCCCTGTCATACAGGCGCCTCTGACACTCCTGAGCCCTGAGCAAATTCACCCGTGATTCACGCACTGCGAACAACAGGGGGTCTGGCCACTTATCCCAGCTTGGACTGTCCTCCTGAATGAACTTCCTGATCATAGACTTCAGCGTGTTATTCAGCCGCTCCACCAGCCCGTCAGTCTGAGGGTGGTAGACACTGGTCCGAATTGACTTGATGCCCAATAATCGGTACAGTTCTTTCATGGTCCGTGACATAAAAGATGTTCCCTGATCTGTCTGGATCTCCTTTGGGATTCCGACCCGTGAGATAACCCGGAAAAGTGCGTCCACAACACTCTTTGCAGAGATATTACGCAGCGCTGTTTTTACAGCAAGACTTTACATTCAGACACTCAGTTGTCGAAACTTGACTCGGACTTCGGTGTTATGACTCGCGAGTCGTGAATGAAGTCCATAATCAAGAAATTATCTGTTTTATCATTTATCACTTTTTCCAATGCATTTCCCAGCACTATGGAAAAATAGCAGGCTGAAGTAGTTTACTCCCTTATGGTGCGCTAAGGTTTGTAAAGCATGCGTGCTGCCTCAAATTTAGGTTTCATATCACAGTTTCATATCCGGTAAGCCAGACTGGAGCGATTCATTGTGTCATTGCATTTGCTTTTAAAGACTTTGTGCAGACATCCAGTAAGCTGATGGCTACTTGTAAGGAGTGTGGCATTAAGATAAATGATGCTGGATCAACAATGTCGAACTTTCTCTGGCACCTCAGAACAGACAAGGATAGGTCAGTGAGCAAAGGGAAACTGGGCTCGTGTGGGAAGATAATGTTACCGTTGGCAAACTAATTCAGCCACAGTTATAGTCAGTTAGCTAGTTTTATAGTTCACCTCCCCTGACTTTACCGTTTTTTTATACTTCAGGCCACTACGTTTAGCGGCAAGTAGCAGCATGCTTGTATGGAGCCTAATGTTAATTCTATGCATGGATGACTGTTTTAGTTTAGACTAAAACAGAAATGGAAACCTCTCCTTAAACAGCATTTAATGCATGTGATTTCTTAGCGTAGCACATTCACAGTGCATTGTTTTGACCAACTTTGATGGTGCAGTGTGCAATAATATATTACAGCCCTATACTGTAGTACAGTACAGTACATACAGTACTCAGGTATATATTTTAATTTTCCTAAATTTGTTATTTTCAGTTGGTAAAAGGACAAGACCACATGCACATATTAGTTTGTATGTATCCTGTAGTATTCACAAAATACATTATTCAAGCTTAAAGCTTTGTGATGTTTATTCACATCGCACATGCACAGTACATTGTTTTGATTAACTTTGATGGTGCAGTGTGCAATAACATAATATAGGCCTATAGTACGCACAGCACATACTTTTAATCCAACACAACACAGCAATGCAGTACTATCTCGGATAGCGTCTAATATGAAAACTTTCAGCAATTTGAGATTTGAGACTTGACTTGAGACTTGACTTGACTTGTCTTGGACTTGGACTTGGAAAAAATGACTTGTAAACCTAAAATGACACACACGCACATATATAGAAAAGAAAGAAATATATATATTTTTTGTCATTGTGACGTTGTGATCTCTGGATCACAAGGATGGAACTTGTGGAACATGGACTGCTCAGCATCCACCGGGCTGTAACACTTCTGCTTAACTATGGCTGGTAACCATTTCCAACCCGACTGTGAGCAATTCCAAAAGAAAAATCTGTGCAGAGGGCAGTGTCACTGACCAACAGCACAACAAAGACTGAGGCCTATGTACTGTGGGTGGATTCTTCCCAAACCCAAAAGGAAGACAAAAAGGAAGAAGGAAAGATTTGAAATAGCTTATTGACAGTTATTGCAAAATAAAAATACAAAAGTTCGTCAGACCACAGATTATTGCACTTGTCATGAGTTTACTGTACTGCAGTGGCTCAACACCGGATGAAAATTGTGTAAGTGATTATTAATCCAACTGAAAGCTTTAAAATGTGCTTTACTATAGTCCTAATCACTCTTTTGCCAACACTATTGATCAATGGTTTATCTTTTCCCCTCCTTCTGAACCCAAAACTTTGGCATTTTTTAGAATTGAGATACAGTAAATATTTTTGATGAACAGTTAATGTGAAAAAGTATATGAAATGCATTCAAAATAATATTTCTTGTAAACAAATAATTGCAGAGTATCAAAACATTGTTTTGTTTTGTTTTCAAATACCTTCTTTTGTCCTTATTGTCTCTTTTATGGTGTTTTTGTCTGTGGCCTTTTAAAATATGGCCTATTAAAACATGTTTAAAATTAGATCTATCACTGGGATATCCTAGCAATAATTCCCTGTAGCTATGCAACCAGGGCCTCGAATCTCCTGGATCTCAGTAATCTGTCATAAACATTTAGATATGGCCCATTTTTTGAGAAATTCACTTTAAAACCATGTTGTATTGATATGAGATGTAATTCAAATGTGAGTGTTGAAAATTAAAGTTTCTTGACAAACAATAACTGATAAATGTCTTTATATGTTTTACTTTGTAAAGGTACAAATTTTAGGTTGAAATGATTCCTGTGTCCGAAATGAGCTTCTCTTCGTCTGATAGGCACGATTCCGACACTGCATCGGATCAAAGGTATTTTCTATGTTTTTGTCTTATCCTTGTGCCTCCTTTCAAAAGGTGTTTATCAAGCGGAGATAAAATAAAAAATTACAAACAATAACCTAAAAATGGCTTTTTATGTTTACCTCTTAAAAGTAATAACTTTATGTTGAAATGATTCCAGTGTTCTGAAATGGGCTTCTTTCCTTCTGAAAAGCATGATTCCGACACGGCATCAGATCAAAGGTATTATCTACAATTTTGTATTATTCATTGTGCCGCCTTTCAAAATGTGTTTCTGTAGCCAGGATATAATAAAATATTACAAACATTGAAAATGTCATTTTATGTTTTACCTTGTAAGAGTAATAACGTTATGTTGAAATGATTCCAGTGTTCCGAAATGGGCTGTTTTATACTGATGTGTGTATGCCAGAGATGTTCACAAGCCACTTTTTTCAAGTCCAAGTCAAGTCTCGAGTTTTTCGTCCCAAGTCCAAGTCAAGTCTCAAATAGCTGAATGTTTTCATATTAGACACTATCTGAGATAATACTGCATTGCTGTGCTGTTTTAGATTAAAGGTATGTGCTGTGCTGTACAATAGGCCTATATTATATTATTGCACACTACACCATCAAAGTTGATCAAGACAATGTACTGTGCATGTGCAATGTGAAGAAACATCACAAAAGCTTTAAGCTTGAACAATGTATTTTGTGAATACTACAGGATACATATGAACTGATTTGCGTTTGTGGTCTTGTCCTTTTACCAACTGAAAATAACTTATTAAAGAAAATGAAAATATGTAACTGAGTACTGTATGTACTGTACTACAGTATAGAGCTATAATATATTATTGCACACTGCACCATCAAAGTTGATCAAAACAATGTACTGTGAATGTGCTTAGGTTAAGAAATCATATGCATTACATGCTGTTTAGGAGAGGTTTCCATTTCTGTTATGTCAGTGACAGCATTAGTCTAAACTAAAACAACCATTCATGCATATAATTAACGATAGGCTCAATACAGGCAGGCTGCTACTTGCTGATAACTGTAGTGGCCTGAAGTATAAAATAAAATGGTAACATCAGGGGAGGGGAACTATAAAACGAGCCAACAGACTATAACTGTGACTGAATTAGTTTGCTGCCAGTAACGTTATCTTCCCACACAAGCCCAGTTTTGCTTTGCCCACTGACATATCTTTGTGTGTTCTGAGGTGCCTGAGAAAGTTCAACGTTGTTGATCCAGCATCATTTATCTTGATGCCACACTCCTTGCAAGTAGCCATACGCTTACTGGATGTCTGTACAAAGTCTTTATAAGCAAATGCAATGACAAAAGGAATCGCTCCAGTCTGGCTTACCGCTGCCATGGTCACTGTGATATGAAACCTAAACTTGAGGCAGCACGCATGCGTTACAAACCTTTTTTCCATAGCACTGGGAAACACATCGTAAAAAGTGAAATGAAATGAAATGATAAAATAGATCATTTATTGATTATGGACTTTATTCACAACTCCCAAGTCATAACACCGAAGTCCGAGTCAAGTCTCGAGTCTTACACAGCAAGCTTCAAGATAAGTCAAAAGTCTTTGTTTGTATGACTTAAGTTCGACTCGAGTCTGAGATCCATGTCTGGTGTATGCAAAACAATATCAAACAATTGTGTTGTGTTTATTGAATACTTACCATGTATGCAAGTACTTTCTGGAGCCTTGCAACTAGCACCACCGCAAACCAAGACTGCAGAGGCCCCAAGTACATTTTTGGTGGGCTGAATGTAATGACAAGCTTCAGTTGCTTCTTGAATCTCCTGATGAAAACTGTAAAAAATGAATGAATCCACAGTGAGATATGACCAATTCTGAGCTTGATTCAAAATAAAACTGTTGTCATTTTGTATATTTAAGCATTGTTTAGGATACTTTAGTGTTTTGTGTTTATAGAATGTATTCACTTACTAGAGATGCACTCAGGAGCCATGCAACCAGGACAAAAATTACGCATCAAGCCCCAATGTGCACTTTCCCTTGCCATAGGACACTGCCCTCTGATCCCTGGATCTCATGAATCTGTAAATAAATTGGTATTGTGTCAGAAAACAGGCTCTTTCGCACAATTTCTGCCATCTCAGATGTCTTTTGTATTTTATTTATATATACACACATATGTGTTGTACTGAAAAGATTTATTATTTTTATAAGGCACACAAACTACTTTTTGAAGCATTACGTGAAAGGTTCCTGTTACGTAGATTGTACTGCCTGAGGGTGTGGGGTGGTAGAAGGCAACAAGGGGGTGAGGAGCACTCCTGCGTCTCCCTTCCTCAGTGACCTCACTCGTCCCTCCTTGGTGAGCGAGGTGACTCGCTCCGGCCTCTCACTATCGTCCCTCTGGGTGTCCACCCCGCTGCCGTCGACAGCACACACGTGGGGAATAGCCCTAGTGACCGCGATTCACTATTTCAAACAGCATGTCAAGAAAGTTGAGTGTATAATTAAGTTGAATCTGTCCAATTTTAAACATATTACCTTTATTTTTTTACAATGGAGTCTTCAAAGGTATACACGTAAGCAATGATTTTCAGCCATATGAACTACTGTTACACAACTTGGTCTCATATCTCAGAGAGCATTCTTAAGCCATTAAAGACTCTCATCAAAAGAACACTGAAAATTCTGGACAGAAAGCCTCTACTCTACCATTATTGTAACACCCTGAGTAAGTACAACATTTTGGATATCAATAACTATCAGATATTCCTGGACGCCTGCCTTATCTATAGTGTTTTAAATAGACTTGCTTCCCCTCCCCTGACGGAATATATAAATACAAAAAAAAATAGAGTAAGAAACAGAGCAGTGAGAAAGATTAAGATTAAGACAAAGATGAAGATTATCCGATGTAAAAATCAGAAAAAAATGGTAATAGTATTCCAAAAATCCCAATAGTGTAAATGTGAAGATTAGGAATAATATTCCACATATCCCAATAGTAAAGATAACACATCCGTATAAATGTGCTGAGGCGTTTTTTTTTTTTTTTTTTGGTAAATTCTTTCTTAACTGAGCAGCTGTGGTGAGCAGCGAGAAGTGGGGAGGTGAGAGCTGTTCCAATTACCGTAATTTCCAGACTATAAACCGCACCTGACTATAAACCGCACCCACTACATTTTGTAAAGGAAAAAACATTGTGTACATACATAAGCCGCACCTGACTATAAGCCGCAAGCCCACGTTAAAACATGAGATGTTTACAAAGAAAGACAGTACACAGAAAGAGTTTTCAAAGTTTTAATAACAAACACACAAGGGAAAAGGCACTGTGACACAGCAACACATGTAACACAGCACTAAAAGCGCTGGTTAAAAAAACACACACTGATAAAAGTCACTGAGACGCAGCAACACAAGTACCGTAAGAGAGCAAAAAACAGCCGCAACACAGTGCTAACAGGGCTGGTTATAAAAACACACACAGAGACGCAGCAACTGCACAGTAGCAAAACGCTAAAAGTCACTGAGAGCCGTCTTCATCTTCCCCCTGTGCACTAAACCATGGAAGTCTTCCTCCTCGGTGTCGGAGTGGAATAGAGTCAGGAATACTTTGCCACACACTCTCTCAGTCTCTCTTTCTTCTGCTTTTGTTACCCCTGAAAGCTTTTTTGACTTTTTACATGACTCTAGTTCTTCCCCCTGCCGTTTCCAGTATCTCACTAGCAATTCATTAATGCAAAGTTCACATGCAGCAGCTCTGTTTGCTTCTTTATCGGCTAGCTCGATTGCTTTTAACTTGAAAGCTGCATCATATGCTTTTCTTTTTGCATTTTCCATAATGAAGGTCAGTTTATGCTAATTACCATATGTTAAACTTCTTCTTCTATGGTGTTTATTGGCTGTTGTGACTTGCGTCTTCCTCGACACCACCTGTCTCACTCTTACCTTTTCTGCTGGACTGCCCCTGGCGGCGGTTAGAAAAAAAGTGCACACATTAGTCGCATCTCTGCATAAGGCGCAGGGTTGAAATTGTGTGACAAAAGTTGCGGCTTATAGTCCGGAAAATACGGTACTCCGTTTATACCGTGTTGCCACTTCTGCTTTGCTAGGCCTCTCTTTTCTCTGTCGGAGAGACGAGAGAATCTTCTCTCTCTGCCCGTTGTTGTCCACAATCTTCTCCTTCTATCTCGTCTTGTTACTTTGGGTCGAGCAGGGTCTCCAGGTCCGAGTCTTGAGTCCTTGGGTTGTCCAGGGATGGGGCGAGACATGAACTGAACTCTTTAGACTCCTGCATCTGCATCTATACTTCCCCACACTCAGCCCATTACTCATCGGGAACATTTAGGTTCTTTCCACAGCTGGCTTTGTTTGGTCAAAACACCTCCTTTCATTGTTATCATCGAAACTTTTCTTGTCTGGCGTTGCAGGGTATTTTTTTCCACAGCTGTCCCCTGTGTTCCTCTCCAGTCCACTTGTCAGTTTCTAAGTTCCCCTTTCCTATATGCCTCAGCATTACAACATTTTTACTATTTAACGGATACATTGTGTAAACAACATTTTGGCCATGAGCATCATGAAACAACAATAAACATTTTATTATTCATTCTCTTTTCAAAAATTAAAATGTTAATCATAACATTCTTTTTCTTCTTATTTTGATTTGGCTGTAAGCTCTACACCTGACCTTTAACTTGACTGGGGTCCCACTTTTATACAATCTTCACATCAGATCAGGGATTCATTCTCTTAGTCTGTCCAGACAACATTTCCCTATGTATTGCGTTACCAGCAACCATAAAAATGTGAATATTTGTCTATTATATATTGTATTCAGTTTTCACACTTTGATATATTTAATTCTGTTAGATCATACTCAAAATTCTTTATTAGCCGGATGCCCAGCCAGTTCCCTGAGATCCCTACGGCTTGTTCAGAACACGGCAGCTCGTGTTCTAACTAAAACTAGACAGAGAGACCACATCTCCCCGGTCCTCACTTCTCTCCATTGGCTTCCGATGGATTTTAGGATCCAATTTAAGATCCTCTTAATTACATTTAAGGCTCTCCATGGGCTGGCACCCTCCTATATAGTGGAGTTGATACAACCTTATCAGCCCACTAGAACACTTCGTTCTGTAGGAGCAGGTCTTCTTATAGTTCCACGAATCTGTAAATCTAGATTTGGAGCCAAAGCATTTTGCTACCAGGCCCCTCTATTGTGGAACCACCTGCCAGCTCCAGTCCGGGAGGCCGACTCAGTTTCTACTTTCAAGAGTAGGCTTCAAACCTTCCTTTTTGATAGTGCCTATAGTGGCCTACAGATCCAGCCGTAGTCCTCAAGTGAGGCCTTCGGCTGGACCTTGGGCTCTAGTTATGCTGTTTTATCTTGTGAATGCCGGGGGCCCTGTGGCATACTGGGTTCCCTATCACTGTCCTATATCTCTCTCTCTCTCCTTCATTTTTCTTATTTATCTATTTCCTACCGCTATCCCCTATCCTTATACTCTTTATTAACACCCCTTGCCGGGGACCTCAGGTCCCCGGAGTCTTTATTCTTTCCCCAGGACCCGATTGCCACGGGCAGCCATGGACACCTAATCATCACCTACACCTACTCTAAGACCAGACCCGGAACTGAGGATCCAAATATTGACTTTATTATATTTATTTATATACTAATTATAATGTATTATCCTGTATGATCAGGCTGTAATTTAGACTTTTATTTATGATTGTTTTTTAGCTGCCTATGTTTTGCTGGCCCGCCTGTCTGTCCTGGGTGAGGATCCCCTGCGCTGTCGATCACCCTGAGGTTTCTTCCTTTTTTCCTGCCTCCCGGGTTTTTGGGAGTTGTTCCTCAGCTGGTGCGAGGGTCTATAAGGACAGGGGGTCATTGTCTGTTCTGTGTGTATTGTATCTCTGTGTTGTATTGTTTGTAAAGTGCCCTGAGGTAGCTGCTGCTACGATTTGGCACTATAAATAAATATAGTTGTTGTTGTTAAAATACTTATATTAGTCATAATCACTCATTGATGCCTAGCTTCGTCAAAGCTTTTCATCACACTGTTCGCCTCCCCAGCATAAAGGACATGTCTCAATATGTTCTAATAACATATCTCCTCCCACGTCTCTTCTATTTTCAGCCTTCAATGGAACTTTTTACACACATATAAACTCTATAATAGCTTGATTGGGCATATTGCTGGGCATTCCATAGAACATCCATTCCCGTCCTCAGGGTCCGGTCGACACTCGTGACTCCTGATC
Source organism: Paraplagusia blochii (assembly GCA_016785265.1). NCBI lineage: Eukaryota > Metazoa > Chordata > Actinopteri > Pleuronectiformes > Cynoglossidae > Paraplagusia > Paraplagusia blochii. The sequence goes on along the minus strand of JAFBJS010001371.1, from coordinate 29,112 downwards.
CAACTGCAGAAACTAAAACTTTAGTTGCTCGTTCTCCCCAAGAACACATATGTCGGTCTTTTTCCACACTTTAGCCAATCCTCAATTCGTGATGAACAGGTCATGTTGCTGTAGAGTTTTTTATGTCCTAGCTGTTCCAATCCAGTTTTCCCTTCACATAGACTCTTACGTAAAGCTCTTCCTTCCTCGTTTAGAACTTTTTGGATACTGAGCTCAACCAACCTTGACACCCTCTCCTTGAAATCAGTATCTATCCCACTTTTTAGTATATTGTTCTGAGCTATTTATTACCCATATCTAATGATCCACATAACATATCCCCCTCCTAGAGGTCAGCACATATACACATACATACAGTACCAACCCCATATGGAAAAGGTTGAGTTAAATAGGGTCATCATCCATGGTATGATCCAGAATTTCGTCTGAACCGGGGAGAGATGGGGTAGTAGGCGGTGAGGGTGAAGCATCCCAACTGTCAATAACCATCAAAGTCCCAGGCGTTGTTGGTGGTGACAGTCGAAACAGTGGCTTTGCGGGTGTAGCGGCAATCATGACAAGATACTCCGCCAGCGGTGGTTCCTCATTAATCAAAGGGCCTCAGGCGTCGTTCTCTTCATCTGGCTGGGATGGTTCCTCATCGGGTAATCCCTGATGAAGGCTACAACGTCGTGTGTAGCCTTCATCTCCTCATTGGTTACGCTTAAAGAGGCCTCTTTGTCCTCCGGCGGGCATGCCTCCACGCAGGAACCCTGATGAGTTGCCTCCATCTCCACTATCGAGGATTCCCCCTCACCAGATCACCTCCAACACTGGAGGTTCCTGCGGAGTAGAGGGTGAGGCAACTGAAGTGATCTCCTCCAATACTGGAGGTTCCAGCATCATAAGGCCGATGAAAGCATGGATATCTAAAATAGAGGCCAAATCTAGGGTTGCCCAAAGAATTATTTTGCCACTTTGTAGCAATCCCCATGGTGTTGTATCGATTACATAGCAGCCCTGTAGATAGGTAGCAAACAAAGATATGCCGTTGACAGTGACTTTGCAGATAAGGTTGAGAAGGCCAAATTTGAGAAGTGGTCAACAAATCCCAAATACTGATACAGACGTGCTCTTCTTATACAGTTTTTTGGACATTCTCTGACAGTCATATCACACGTCACTCAAGACACTCGTCAAACCTCTGAAATGCAGAATGTTGTGCCCCTGTGCTTTGACATTGACGAGGGTACATCTTGTTACTGTTATCTAGGCCCCAGTTTATGTTGTGTCTTAATTGGTCTTGGGAATGTGCCTTGTGTCTGTTACCCAGGTGCCAATCTCTGTTGTTCCACAGTGACCCTGCACATGAATGTCGTCTAACACTTTGTCTGTTCATAACACACAATTCTCCACCACAGAGCTCATGTGCCTATGCTGCAGTAGACACACCAGGTAAGGAATTGAATCCAAAATGAAGGACTACTCACGATGGCTGGTCCTCAGATGCCATTGCTGCATAATTGTTGCCTCTCTCCCTGCGGCCCCAAGTGGAATACATGATTTCCTCTTTTTCAAACATTTTATACTTCTAAACATCATAGCTTCTCCCTTTTTTATAGGAGGGGTACCTTATCTTCGGATTTTAAAGGCCTTCAACGGAAACATAAGGGCGGGACATCCACCTCGTCTGACCGCATAGAGGACGATTAGGGCAAGGCACATAAGGCCATATCGCTGAAAACAGGAGAGGAGAATCCATTACATAGAACATCCATTCCCATGCTCATTGTGCGGCCGATACTCGTGAGTCCTGATCCAACTGCAGAGACTAAAACTTTAGTTGTTTGTTCTCCCCAAGAACATGTATGTCGGTCTGTTCCACACTTTAGCCAACCCTCTATTGGTGATGAACAGTCATGTTGCTGTAGAGTTTTGTTATGTCTTAGCCATTCCAATCCAGTTACACATTTCCCTTCACATAGACTCTTACGGAAAGCATGTCCTTTAGCATTGTAGAGTTCTTGAACACTTCCAATCCCATCCAGGTATTACAGTACAATCTTCTTTGACTGAAGAGATTATACATGTATCATTGTTGGCGTTACATACCATTTTCTTTTAGGCTTTTAGTATCTCTTTAATTGTGCAGTTATTTTTTAATCCAGTACAATCCAATTTCCACACTCCACCACCATTTCTCCAAACTTCTTTACCTATGCAGCATGGAAAGTTATCTCTTTTTGCTTGGATTGTGCCGTCCAGCCATAGAGATGGACATTTCTATGGCTTTCCGACCATAAATAACAGGGTTTGGTAGTTTTTGCATGAACATTTCCAAGTAATGGGGTCCCATAAATCCATAACTTGAGAGCAAATTTCCATCAAGGAATGTCCAATGAGTTACTTTGTCTTTCCAAATCCATAGCAGGGTTTTGTTAAGCCAATCATCTATAGTAACTGGAACTGTTTCAACCATGTCTTGAACGACGGTTCCTAACACGGCTGAATAGCTTGTGAGGACGCCAACAGTCGGTCCTAGTACCAGGAATTCAGCATATTTATTTCTTGAATTCCAATAGCAGTTATTTAAGTGCTTCTTTTTAGTGAGACAGTCAATCTTCATCTTGTGTAATTTTTGCTCTCGAATATCTTTCATAACTTTTAGTCCTCCTAGTAATCTTTTCAAAAAAGTTAAAGGGGTGCTTACTCCTGCAGCTGGAACTTGGCCTGATTGTCGTGTAGCAATCACTGACTGATTAATTCCTCTATAACATGTAGATTTGGGATTGTTTAGGGATCTTTTGTGGTTGACATTGGTTTTCTTGCGGATTTCAACTCTTTGTGTGGCACATACTAGGGTGATGTTGTATAGGTTAGCACCCTTTTGAGGTAGAATCGTTTCACAGGTATCATTCATGGGTGGTGCCAGGTGTATCAATTCTTTTTTCCAGTATCCTTGTTTTGGATTAGCTTTGAGCGGTACACATCCTTCTGAACAAAACCATAGAGGCAACTCGTCTTCTATTTCCATCCAGGTGCAGTGTGCTTGTATCCGAGTCATGATTTTCAACTTTAGCACAGTCATCCATAATTTATCTTTCCGGCCGCCATGTCATTTACGACAAGGTTTGGTCCATGTGTGGCCTCCGTTTCTTGGATGTCCTTCCAAAAGTCAAATTTGGTTAGGTAATTCATCCAGGCAGTTGAGTTTAATCCCTGTACTTCTATCCAGTACCTTCTGGTGTTGGTTGAATTTACATTGGTGTTGTAGGGAACAATAATGTCTTTTATGTCTGTGTCCCAGCAGGTCGGATTAAAAAAATTGCCCGTTCCGTACTTCACAACAACATTTGCTTCTCTCCTTGGCTGTATGCCATAAGAGTAGAGGATCACTGCACATACTAATCCTCCAAACAACATTATACAAATCTTAGCGTAGAACAAGCATTTTCCTCAGGTAGAGCAGCTATGGCCTGATTCAGAATCCTCTTTGCGCTTTTTAATGGCTTGGTCCTCTGCACGCCGTGTTCTCATTGAGTTGTATGGGACTTTACCCTTTTGCGCCAGGTCCACCTGTGGACGAGGCAGTAGCTCCATATTCTTTTCTCTTGATGCTGTTTCCAGGCCCGATCCACTATTCTTATCTTTAGTCCTTGGACTGGGGGTAATTATGGCCGTGGGATGAGCCCATCCGTCCAAAGATGTGTAGCAGTAAAGATCTGTTTTTCTCAGTCCTGGTTCTCTTGGTATTGGCTTTGATGATTTTAGAGGAAGGTGTATATCTGTTAGGACTTCTGTTATCAGAGCTCCCCACGTTGTCTCCTGCCATCATCCGTCCTATCCCAACGTTTCGTATTCTACCCCGTAAAGAGTCTCTCATCCGTGTCTAAGAATGACCTCCACACCCTAAACTTTGTAGGTACCTGGACAAGTTCCAGCGGGACAGCTTGTTTTGATAGTGGTTGCTTATGATCGGTAGGTGAGGGTAATGAATTCCCTTCCATCTCCTTCATGGAACTTCCCTGGGGATTATAGAGTAGTGGACGCCAGTCAGGAGCCAAAGGTTCTGCTATTGCATATTCACTGTGTGGACACACTTCCAGGGTTTTGTGCAACTTCACTCAGGTTTCGGTGCATTCTACCGACATGTAGTGACAGGGAGTCCAGCGTATCCATATACTTTGTTACTTTCCATCCTTGAGCGCTGGTAACTCTGATCATTCGTCCTGTCGCCACTGCGGTCATAACATGGTAGGCACTCAATTAATCTGATCCCATCCCAGACACATTTACAGGTTTTCCGGTCTCTCTCATTGGGTCGATAATCCCAGTAGGCCATAAAAAACATTCTCGGAGCATAGTGCAGCCTACATATTCCACAGACTATGTAGTCTAACACTTTTACTGGTGTGATGAATATACTACTCATTTTGACGTTATTGGTATGAGCCTTCAAAGGTTTAAGTCCTCCAGGTCCTTGCCATTGGATTGCCAATTCTGTAGCCGGTCTTATTATTCTAAAGAATAAACTCTCATTATTCCTTATTCCTCTTATTATAGGCACCAGTGATCCACTTTGGCGTTGTGAAAATGGGTTCCGTTGTCAGTGCGCAGTTCTTTAGGTATTCCCATATGACTGCATATGACCTTTTCCAACATGGCAACTACACTGTTTGCATTAGCTTTTCTGGCTAGTTGTACAAACACATATATATTTTTTCTCTGATTTTCCTAAATAGTCAATGTAAATGACAGTCATCGTAATTTGCATTTGATAGTAGCTTGACAATTCTTCTGCAGGAGGTCAGAATAGCCAGAGCTGCTGTTGGGATGTGAATTGCCTCCCGCCCTCATAGATCTTTGCTTGAGGATGCACTATAGGTTCTCAATAGGGTTGAGGTCAGGGGAGTATGGGGGCCACACCATGAGTTTATCCTCTTTTATGCCCATAGCACCCAATGATGCAGAGGATTTCCTTGCAGCATAAGATGGTGCATTGTCATGCATGAAAATGATTTTATTGCAGAAAGCATGGTTCTTCTAGTGCCATGGAAGAAAGTGGTCGGTCAGAAAGTCCACATACTTTACAGAGGTCATTTTCACACTTCCAGGGACCCTTAAGGGGCCAACCAGCTCTCTCCCCATGATTCCAGACCATTCCAGCCCATGACTCCACCTCCTTGGTGGCGTCACAGTTGTGTTGGTACATGGTGGCTGTCCACCAACCATCCACCACTCCATCCATTTGGACCATCCAGGGTTGCACAGCTTTCATCGGTGAACGAGACTGAAAATCCATCTTCATGTATTTCTGGGCCTACTGGAGCCGTTTCTGCTTGTGTGCCTTCGTTAAGGGTGGCCAAATAGAAAGTTTATGCATAACTGCAAGCCTCTGGAGGATCCTACACTTTGATGTTCGCGACAATAAAGGGGCACCAATTGCTTTAAAAACCTGGTTGCTACTTTGTAATGGAATTTTAGTGGCTGCTCTTTTAATCCAATGTATTTGTCTGGCAGAAACCTTCCTAAGTCTTTTCCACCCAAACCTGTGTGTGCTCTGAATTAGCCACAAATCTCTTAATAGTACGATGATCACGCTTAAGTTTTCGTGAAATATCTAAAGTTTTCATACCTCTTCCAAGGCATTCAACTATGTCACGCTTTTCAGCAGCAGAGAGATCTGGTTTCTTTACCATGTTGGTTCAAAATGATGGTCTGCTGAAACATCCTTCTTAAGTAGTTTTTCTTTAATTGTGTTCACCTGGCAAACTAATTGGCACAGGTGTCTCAGATTTATTTGAGTGATCCAAAGAGCCCTGAGACAACACTATCCATGAGTTTAACTGACAAACAAAATATTTTACATTTTTGACACTTAAACACAATTTGCATAATAATTTGGAACACAGTGTAAATAGCCTTAACTGCTATTTTAGCCCCATAATTCTTGATGTGCCACTGTCTTTCCTTTTGCTCCTTCAAAGCCATTCTCTTCCCATATTGACAGATCTTCATTAAAAGCTTGTGCACAGTAAAAGCTGTCAGTCACAATTTTAGCCCTTTCCAACTCTAGTAAAGCTTCAAGCAAAGCAGTAATCTCGGCTATTTGGGCGCTGCCTTTAACTTGACCTTTTTGACGATAACTTCTTTGTCGTTGTTTCTCAGGATAAATCTCCATTAGGCCGTATCATCTGGTCCTTTCCGAGACCCGTCAGTGTATACAGTCCACGGTCGTGGCATATCCAAAGTGGGGACATTTTGTTGCTTCTTACTTTGCAGTTTGGGCCCGTCTGATTTCTAGATCCGGGTCCAGTAGGATGTTGTCAAGGATGGTTGAGCTCAGTATCCAAAAAGTTATAACCAAGGAATCAAAGCAGGCTAATATAGAGTTTATATGTGTGTAAAAGGCTTCATTATAGGCTGAAAGATAGAAGAGACAAGGGAGGAGATATGCTATTAAAACATGTTGAGACATGTCCTTTATGCTGGGGAGGACAAAAGTGTGATGAAAGGCTGGGACTAAGTTGGGCAGGACTGTAAAAGTCTTAAATGTATGAAATCAATGAGTGATTATGACTAATATGAGTATTTTGAGTATGATCTAACAGAATTAAATATATCAGAGTATGATAACTGATTGATATATCATAGATATTCACATTTATATGGTTGCTGGTAACGCATTACATAGGGAAATGTGTCTGTACAGACTAAGAGAATGAACCCCTGATCTGATGTGAAGATTGTGTAAAAGAGGAAACTCAGTCAAGTTAAAGGTCAGGTGTAGAGCTTACAGCCAAATCAAAATAATAAGAAAAAGAATGTTATGATTAACATTGTCATTTCTGAAAAGAAGTGGAATGATGAAATGTTTATTGTTGTTTTATGATGCAGATGGCTGAAATGATGTCTATCATAATAAGAGAAAAATGTATCTGTCTAAAATGAAGTAATTGAAACAGAGAAATGTATCTGCTAAAATTTTAAATGTTGTAATGCTGAGGCATGTAGGAAAGGGGAAGTGAAGAGATGACAAATGGACTGGAGAGGAACTGAGGGAGACAGCTGTGGAAAAAACTTGCAAAACCAGACAAGAGAAGTTTGGACAATGACAAAAAAGGGGATGTTTTGACCAAACATACCCTGCTATGGAAAAAACCTCAAGTTTTGATGAAGTAATAGCGAAGCAGAGAGAGAGGGGGGTGATGAGACGTATAAATGCAGGAACAGGAGTCATGGCATTCGGGGTCTGTACCTTTGGAGAGGCAAACTGGGATGGTGGTCCCTATATTTAAAATTAGGGGGACCAGAGGGTGTGCTCCAACTATCGGGGGATCACATTCCTCAGCCTCCCGGGGCAAGTTTACTCCAGGGTATTGGAACGGAGAATTCGGCCAATAATCGAAACTTGGATTCAAGAGGAACAATGCGGTTTTCGTCCTGGTCGTGGAACACTGGACCAGCTCTACACCCTCCAGAGAGTTCTTGAGGGATCATGGGAGTTTGCCCAACCAGTCCACATGTGTTTTGTGGACCTGGAGAAGGCTTTCAACCGGATCCCTCGGGGACTCTTGTCGGGGGTATTCAGGAAGTACAGGGTTGGAGGCTCTTTGCTAAGAGCTGTCCAGTCCCTGTATGAACGGAGCAGGAGCTTGGTTCGCACTGCCGGTAATAAGTCGGATCTGTTTCCAGTGCATGTTGGATTACGGCAGGGCTGTCCTTTGTCACTGGTTCATTTCATCACTTTTATGGACAGAATTTCTAGGCGCAGTCAGGTGCTAGGGCGGGGTCCAGTTTGGGAGACACCAGATTTCATCTCTGCTGTTTGCAGATGATGTTGTTCTGTTGGCCTCTTCGAACCAGGACCTACAGCATGCACTTGGGTGGTTTGCAGCCGAGTGTGAAGCGGCTGGTATGAAAATTAGCACCTCTATATCCGAGTCCATGGTTCTCGACCGGAAAAAGGTGGTAAGCACCCTCCAGGTCGGGGGAGATATCCTGCCTCAAGTGGAGAAGTTTAAGTATCTTGGGGTCGTGTTCACAAGTGAGGGAAGGATGGAACGGGAGATTGACAGGCAGATCGGCGCAGCGACCACAGTAATGCGCTTGCTGCATCGATCCGTCGTGGTGGAGAAAGAGCCAAGCCAAAAGGCGAAGCTCTTAATTTACCAGTCAATCTACGTTCCTACTCTCACGGTCATGGTCATGAACTTTGGGTCATGACCGAAAGACCGCGATCCAAGCGGCGTAAATGAGCTTTCTTTGCAGGGTGGTAGGGCGCTCCGTTAGAGATAAGGTGAGGAGCTCTGTAACATGGGAGGAGCTCAGAGTAGAGCCATTGCTTCTCCACATCGAAAGGATTCAGTTGAGGGGGCTTGGGCATCTACATTGGATGCGCCCTGGACGCCTCCCACAGGAGGTGTTTGGCTTATGTCCCACTGGGAGGAGACCCAGAGGAAGACCTAGGACACGCTGGAGCGACTATGTTGCCCGGCTGGCCTGGGAACGCCTTGGGATCCCCCCAGACAAGCTTGAGGAAGTGTCTAGGGAGAGGGAAGTTTGGGCGTCCCTCCTCCGAATGTTGCCCCCGCGACCCGGCTCCGGATAAGCGAATGAAGATGATGTCAATATGAGCGGGTAAGAAATTTGTACTGATCATTTCAGATAGGTTTGGGTAATGCATAGAATTAATTTTATAATATTATCCGACAAGTCCCGACTAAAGCGGTATTTTCTATTGGTGTTAATGTGGTTTTTAATTGTAAAGCTAAATATGACTAATGAATGATCGGTTAACAGGGGTGTGTTATCAAGATGTGACCAAGGCAGTGAGTGGATTCACTCACATGTTAAATAAACCCAATTGAGTCTAATACTGAACTAAAAGCAGAGCTAAAACTATCATTTATGTTATCTATGTGGATGTTAAAATCTCCCATAATAATAACTGTATCTGTCCTTAGCACTAACTCAGATAAGAATTCAGGGAATTCTAACAGAAACTCTGAGTAAGGTGTTGGCGGACGATAGACAACAGCTATAACAGGCTTTTGTGATTTTGAGCTGCTATTGGTTAAATGTAAGATAAGGCTTTTAAAGGATATGAATTGAGGTTTAGGTTTGGTATTGATTAATAAGCTAGTATTAAAGACGGCAGCAGCTCCTCCTCCTTGACCTGAGCTTCTGGGAATATGGGTGTTACCATACCAAACTGACATATTCATTGTCACGTAACCATGTTTCTGTTAAGCTGAAATCCATTGTATAAGCATTGTGCCACGTTGTAACTGAGTGATTTTTTCATCCCTAAGATTTGCATTGTGATTTATGTAACTAGGGACCTCCTGTCTTCAATAAAAAGGCGAAACGCAAGGAAAAGTGCAAGGTGCCCACTGTGAAACATGAAGGTAGTAGTGTTCTTATGTGGGGTTGCATGAGTGCTGCGGGTGTTGGAGAACTGCATTTCATTGATGGCATCATGGATTCTGAAATGTACTGCTCTATACTAAAGGCTAAGATGCTTCCATCACCTCGGGCTATTGGTCGTCATGCTAGTTTTCAACATGACAATGACCCAAAACACACATTTAAGGCCACTGCTGACTTTCTGAGGAGGAACAGGGTAAGAGTGATTCCATGGTGTATGTCACCTGATCTGAACCCTATAGAGCAGGGGTATTCAACTAAAACGGCAAGCGGTCCAGTCAGAAAAAAATTATTCAAATAAAGGTCCGGAACATCATGTCCAACTTGCCAGAGTGTTATGTATACTATAATATTATATGATATTATATAATATAATATATATGTTCATCTTTAAATAAAGCTCTTAAGAGAAATAAGGTGTATACAGTCTATATAATTGTTCTTTAACACACCTTGTCAGAACAATCTCAACCACTTTAACAATACAAATCATAACAAATCAACAATTAACAATTAAACACTTTCAGTTTCTCTGAACTCGCTTCCCTTGTCTCCCTTGACTCTCTCTGTTAACTGCCGAGAATGCCGAGAGTTGATTAGCTGAAAAGCACCACATGGAATAATTTAACCTGTACACGATAGGTCAGTTTATTTCCTGATACCGGCACAGCTTTTCCTGTGTTTACAATGGCGTTGGTCGTAAACACTGAAAAAGCTGTGCACCTTAAAACTATCCCGTTAAATTAATCTGCCGTATAAATAGATTATAGATCTGGGTCCGTACAGGATTACCCCTGGGTCCGGACACGGACCGCGGTCCACCAGTTAGTGACCCCTGCTGTAGAGCATATTTGGGGAATACTGAAGATGCAGGTTGAGCATCACTCTCCATCCAACATCCAGGCTCTAAAAGAGGTCATCCTTGAAGAATGGAGAAATATTGATGTGGCCAAATGTTGTCAACTTGTGCAACCTTGGGGCTGCCATTGCAAGTAATGGAGGCCATACAAAGTACTGAATGTTGGGATGTAGTTGTGTTTGTTGTGGGGTGTACTCGTTTTTGCTCCACCGCACTTTCACGGACACAGGAAAAGAATAATTTCAGTTGTCTTTTCACCTTTCTGTTTGAGTTGTTATGTAAGAACATAGTGCAATAAACATCATCAAGGAACTGTTTGGGATAATCCAGCCACTAGGGAGCAAAAGCCAGTGTTTTTTTAGTGCCGGTCCCAAGCCCGGATAAATGGTGAGGGTTGTCAGGAAGGACATGCGGCGTAAAAACATTTTGCCAAATCTATGATGCGTGACAACATAAAGATTTCCATACGGATCGGTCGGGGCCCGGGATAACAACGACCGCAACAGTGCTGTTAACCTACTAGGTACTGTTGGAAATTGGACTACTGTCAGTCGAAGACAAAGAAGAAGAGGAGGGAGATTGATTAAGACAAAAAGGGAAAAGAGGAAGGTTAGAAGTGTTGATCTGAAAGTGGGAACCCTGAATGTTGGTACAATGACAGGGAAAAGTAGGGAACTAGCTGACATGATGGAGAGAAAAAGAGTGGATGTGTTGTGTGTGTTTGCTAGGACACTAGGTCCTAGCAAACACACACAAGGAGACTAGGTGGAAGGGCAGCAGGGCTAAAAACATTGGGGGAGGTTTTAAGTTATTCTACCATGGATTAGATGGGAAGAAAAATGGAGTAGGGCTGATCATCAAGGAAAAGTATGCAAGTAATGTGGTGGATGTGAAACGGGTGTCAGACCGGTTGATGTATGTGAGGGTAGAAATACATGTAGAAGGAGTCATATGGAACGTTGTCAGTGGTTATGCTCCACAGGTAGGCTGTGAGATAGCAGAGAAGAGAAGTTTCAGAATTAACTGGCTTAGGTTGTAGAGAGCACCCCCAGGGGAGAGAGAGTGGTGATTGGAGCAGATTTCAATGACCATGTAGGAGAAGGGAACAGAGGGGATGAGGAAGTGATGAGTCGATCTGGGGTTAGGGATAGGAATTTGGAAGGACAGGGAGTGGTGGATTTTGCAAAAAGAATGTAAATGGCCGTGGTAAACACCTATTTCCAAAAGAGAGAGGAACACCGGGTGACATAGGAGTGGCGGCAGGTCTAATCAGGTAGATCACATTCTCTGTAGAAGAGGTAATCTACAGAATATAAGTGACTGTTAGGTGGAGGCAGGTGAGAGTGTAGCCAAACAACATAGAATGGTAGTGTGCAAGCCTGCAATAGAGGTGAGAAGAAGGAAGAAGGTGAAAACAGAGCAGAAGATCAAGTGGTGGAAGTTAAGGAGAGAGGAATTTTGTGAAGACTTAGGAAAAGAAGTCAGAGCAGTTCTGGGCTGTGGTGTGGAATTCCCAGAGGATTGGTATACCACAGCTAGTCATTAGGAAGACAGCTAGGAACGTGCTAGATGTTTCCTCTGGACAGAGAAATGAGGACAAAGAGACCTGGTGGTGGAATGATGAGGTTCAGGAGAGTGTCCAGAAGAAGAGATTAGCAAAGAAGAGGTGGGATAGTGTCAGGACAGATGAGAATAGACTGGAGTACATAGAGGGGGCAAGGGTGAAGAGGGAAGTGGCCAAGGCCAAAAACAAAAAAGGCATATGAAGATTTTTACGATAGGTTAGACACAAAGGAAGGAGAAAAAGAGTTATACAGGTTGGCAAGGCAGAGAAATCAATCTGGGAAAGATGTGCAGCAGGTGAAATTAATTAAAAACAGATGGAAATGTCATCACCAGTGAGAAAGGTGTGCTGGGAAGATGGAAGGAGTACTTTGAGGAGTTGTTAAATGAAGAAAATGATAGGGAGCATAGGAATAAGGAGCCTGTTCCCAACAGGGAGAAGGTAGATCAGATTAGAAAGGATGAAGTTAGAAAAGCTCTGAAGAGGATGAGGAGTGGAAAGGCAGTCAGTCCCGATGACATACCAGTGGAGGTATGGAAGAAGTGGTAAGTTTTCTCACTCGGCTCTTCAATAAAATTTTAGAGACCGACAAGATTCCTGATGAGTGGAGGAAAATTGTGCCAATTTACAAGAGCCATGATGTTTGCAGATGATATCGTGATCTGCAGTGAGAGCAGGCAACAGCTAAAAGAGAACCTAGAGAGATGGAGGTTTGCACTAGAGAGAAGAGAAATGAAGGTCAGTCGTAGCATTACTGAGTACATATGTTTGAATGAAAAGGGGAACAGTGGAGTGGTGAAATAACAAGGAGCAGAGGTAGAGAAGATGGAGGAATTCAGATACTTAGGCTCAACTGTTCAGAGCACTGGAGACTGATGAAGAGAGGTAAAGAATAGAGTACAGGCAGGATGGAACAACTGGTGAAAGGTCTCTACAGTGATTTGTGATAGAAGAGTGTCAGCTAAGGTGAAGGGAAAGGTTTACAGGACAGTTATAAGACCAGCCATGATGTATGGATTTGAGACACTAGGAGTAGGTAGAAGACAGGAGGCAGAGCTGGAGGTGGCAGAGTTAAAGATGCTGAGATTCTCTTTGGGGGTGACAAGGATGGACAGGACCAGGAACGAGGTACTCTGGGGGACAACACAGACAGGAAGGTTTGGAGAAAAAGCTAGAGAAGCCAGATTAAGATGGTTTGGACATGTTCAGAGGAGGGACAGTGGTTATATTGGGAGAAGAATGCTAGACATAGAGCTATCAGTTAAGAGACGAAAAGGAAGGCCAAAGAGGAGATTTATGGATGCGGTGAGGGAGGACATGGAGGTGGTTGGAGTTGGAGTTGAGGACGTGGAGGACAGGGTGAGATGAAAATTGTTGACTCGCTGTGGCAACCTCTGAAAAATGGGATAAGCCCGAAAGAAGAAGAAGGAACTGTTTGGGACAGGCGTGGGCAAACTAAGCCACATGTGGCCCGTTGAGCCTTTAATGCGGCCCGCCATCCCTGTCCAAATTAAATAATTCATTTATATTATAACTAAACTTCCGACTTTTCCCTACAATGCCTGCATTTTCCCATTAGATGACATAATAGGCTATTAGAAATTGAGTATATTGGGTTTGATACATGACTTTTACTTGCCATTCATCTTAGCTTACACGAACACTCCATCTCTCTGCTCTTGTCTCGGCCCCGTGTCCAATTTTAGGAGAAATTGTGGCCCGCAGGTCAAAAAGTTTGCCCACCCCTGTCCTAGATCCTTGTGCACAGCTGTCACCACCTCACTTACGGCTTCCTCTGGGACCACCTTGCCTTTAGGTGTTCTGTCCCACCAACAAGGATGATCCTTTGCTGCTGCACATAGCGATCAACCTCATCATTGCCACGCCAATGAGCTCCTTCTCTAACGTGAGCTTTCTGGTGGACTACTTCCAAGTCCATGCTTAGCCTTAACTCGGCTATTTTGGTCCATAACTCCTGATGAGCCACTGTCTTTCCTTTCGCTCCTTCGAAACCATTTTCTTCCCATATTGATAAATCTTCATTTAGGGCTTGGGCACAGTAGAAACTATCAGTTACAATTTAAGCTCTCTTTGCTTTTCTTCTCTTTAGTCAAGCAAAGCTTCCATCACAGCGGTAACCTCTGCTATTTGAGGGCTGCTTTTAACTTTACCTTTTTGACGGTAAACTTCTTTGTCTTCATGCCTCAAAATAAATCCCCAGTAGGCTGTGTCATCTGGTCCTTTCCTGGATCCATCAGTATAAACAGTCCATGAACGGGGTAAATTTTGAGTTTCCTTGATTTGTTGCTTTTTGCTTGCTGCTTGAGTGGGTCCAATCTCCAGATCAGGATCTAATAAAATATCTTCCCATCGACCCCATCTAGCTTTAGTGGCTTTAGTACTTTCTACGGTGGCTTTTCTCAAACGTCGATGCACTTGACTTTGGGTATTAACTTTGATAGTTTGTCCTTGTGCTAATTCTTTCAATGCACTCCAATATCTTGCTAAATCAGCTAGTTGTTTTTCTTCAGGGGGATATTTTCTTTCGACGGTTGTTAAGGTATAGCTCCATAGTGTAACTATCCCTTGTCCTTTATTACTTACTGTGACTATTGCATCATCTCCGTCACAATTAATTTCTGCTACAAGCTTGGTTGTTAGACTTCGTGGTTCCAGTCGAATCTCTTATTTAATTGCTTTTTTCAAGGTTTCTAAGTTTTCTTGGACCGTAGCCGTCCAAATCCATTTTACTGGTTTCGCAGATTCATTCGCTGTCTTTTTCAGGCGTGCATACAAAGGTTTAGCATATTTTTGGTATCCAGGAACATGGTCTCTAACGTAGTTACAGAGTCCTAAGATTCTTTGGAGATCGTTTTCTGAACTAGGTGGTGCGATCTGTGTCAGCTTACCCTGGTAGCCACCTGAAAGTCCCAGATCTGTTGAGACTTGGAACCCCAGATAATCCACTTGAAAGCATCCAAGTTGGCATTTCTTAAGGTTCAGCTTCAATCCTGCATCTGTGACTTGTTGAATTATTTGCTGTAATTTTTCCAGATGGTCTTCTTCAGTGTCATCAGCGATAAACACATCATCGATGTAAACTGTTACATCCAAGCCATCCAAAACCTCCATCACAGCAGATTGAAATACGTTAGGAGAGTTCTTATATCCTTGGGGTAATCTTTGCCATACGTATGCTTTGCCTTTGTGGGTGAACACCGTCTTGCCTTGTGATTTCTTTGCTAATCTTGGTGAAAAAATCCATTCGCTAAGTCAATGCAGGACTTGTATTTCTTGACTTTCAGTGTTTTTAAGGCACCTTGAGGATTAATCAGGCTGGCTCTGTTTGCTATAGTGCGATGATTTAACGCCTTGAAGTTGATCACAGGTCGCCAGCCTCCTCCAGCAGACTCCGGCTTTTTGACAGCTTGAATCGGACTATTTGTTATAGGATTTGGTTCTTCTCTAATGATTTCCAGCGCTTTTAATTCGGTTAAGATCATGTCCATTTTTTGAACGGCTTCTGGATTCAGGGGATATTGTCTTACAGGGGGATGCACTCATCCTTCAATTGTGTGCACATATTTGGTATCTAAGTCTCCACAATCATTCTTAAAATGGGCTACGCTTGCTGACTCGATCATTTTCCTGAGTTTAATTTTTCCCACTTGAGAAAAATCACTTTCCTTTACTTATTGATCGATTGTCTCTGGCACATTCACTGATTTGTACCATTCTCTTTGTAGCTGTGTCTGTAAGGGTCTAGTTAGACATTCCTTACTGCTTTTTAAGTTCTCCACTCTTATCTTCCAGGGTTGAGAATTCTTAGCTCTTCCGTTCACTATATCCAAATCTTTAAGTGTTATTAAATTATTAGGTCCAATCAGCCATATTATACCTTTCCATATTCCAAAGGTCATTTTCACAATATCTCCATCTCCTTTTACTTTGTTGTAGATGTCATCTCTATCCCGGTAGACTCCTTGCAATACGACCCGCGCCTCTGAGACCATCATTGCTTCTGAACCCCGCGAGTCTGTTCTCTGGCTACGTGTAGGGCATCTTTCTGTTCTGCCATTAACTTATCATATTCTTTTTTTGGCATGAAAGGTACTCCACCTTTTGATTTTTCCTGCGCCTAGGGGACTGTTGTTGGTTCTGCTGGTCTGCTTGTCTTTTCTGGAACTGCTGTCTTGTCACAGGAGGTTGTTTCTGACGTGAGGATCCTGATGTGGTGTCTCTCCACAGTTTCATTTGTAAGTCATACCTTCTTACTTCTTTCTCTATTGCTGCCACTGTTTCATCTACTTGTGTAAGAAGAAATCTATTTTCTCCTGGGGTACCTTGGGTGACTTGGCGTAGTATTTTCACATATTTCGCTGGGAGCTGTGTTTCTTTCATCATATGCCATACTTGTGCTTGTGTCTCCCCTTTCTTAAGATTTCTTCTGGCTCTATCAATAAATTCTTCATCCGCATCCATAGGTTCTCCTGTCAGACGTATGTATAAATTCTCAGTTTCACCGGCCTCGACTGAATAGCCCGTTACTTGTGTCAACCATAGAGCCAATACATCCTCATATCCTTCAGTCAGAGCTTTTGCTCGATGCCGCACATCTTTCAGATATTCTCCGATGGGCTGCTGAGCCTCTTTGGTTTTCAGCGTTTTCACAAGCATCTTCAGCATGCCATGTCTGCTCATACCTGACTGTAGCTCTTCCTCTTGGGGCACCTGGCGTACAGGTGTTCGGTATAGAGCCACAGGGTATGGTTGTTCCTGAATTTCCTGAGGTTCATCTTCTCCATAGTCCGATCCAACGGGAACTTCTCCTGCCAACTCTACTTTAGCTTGCTTAACTACGGCTTTCTTTAAAATATGTCTCAGGGCTTCATAGGACAGGCCTAAATAATTGATTTTTAGATTATTTTTTAACTCTTCAGCTTTTCCTACTGTATTTAGGGATGGCATCATGACTATATTGGCCCATTCTCCTCGTGTTGCCGTGACCAGGTACGCTATCTTCTCCTCATGGCTTTCTCTCCCATAGTCAGTTTGTCCAATCTCTGAGATATGGAATTGACGTCCGTCTGGTACTGTCATCAGACCGTAGGTTATATCTCTGGCCAGTTGCTCAATTGCTTTACCTACCTTGGCCATGGCTTCCCCGAGTGGGTAAGCGGCCTTAAGCCAGGTCTTTGCCGTTGAGGACTAGGTGAAAGTGATTAAGGTCTCCTATGTGGACGATTTACTGACGAGTGTGCGATCGAAGGCGGATGAAGTGAAGCTGGCCGTCGAGGCACTACTCTCGTATCTTCTACGGGTACCTTGGCTGGTTGTGGCTGAGCTGGTACTAGGAGTATGGTCCTTGGCCGCGGAGTGTGTGGTTGTGATGTTATTGCGGGTGAATCTGGAGGAGGTCGTCGGGCTGGGGTTGGATTCCCAGGTTGATCAGATTTAGGTGTTTCTTGTCCCAATCTCCTGGTTCTCCTAGCTTCTGCTTGTTTAGGGGTTATAATTAGTACTATTTCCTTTAGTGCTGACACACTGCCATATGCTTTCCTATAGTTGTACTTGGTTACCAATGCAGCTTTCTCCACTTCCTCCCAGGGAAAGTTCCTTGATCGCATGCCGTCTATTGGGATGGCAACTCTGCGACAGTTCCTATCAGCGGCTTCATGTAGTAATCTCTCTATGGTTTTTACCATCTCTTTTTGGTATTCTGTCTTGGATTCTCCTTCTTTGTAATGGGTGAAAGGTTTAAGCATTATGACAGAATGATAAGTTTCCCCTCCAGGCAGCACGAGAGTTCCATCAGTGTTTTTTCCTTGCATTAACTCTTCTCTGGCCTCCCTGAGATTATTCTCCCAGGCTTTTCCAGCTGATTGTCTTAGACGACTCTTAAATTTCTTATTATGAATTTTCCTCATGTTGTTGGTGAAAACTATTAGGGCATCTGTGTCTACATCATCCAGGTTTCTTTCCAGAAGATATATTCAATTTTGGTTTACTCTGACAATGTCTTTCAGCGTTTTCAGGAGTTTTTGGGGTTCCTCTTCATTATCTGATTCCTCTCCTATAATTCTTCTCTTTCTTCCGGGCAGCTTGTCCTGGTCAGATTTCTCTTCATCTGACCAATAGCCTCCTGCTAGTCTCGAGGTTCCGTAGCCTACTCCTTTTGATGGTCTAGCCTGAGCCGACCATGGGTATTTGGTGCCTTCTCCCTTTTTTCCTGTCACCATCGGCGTGTAGATTGTATCACTACTTAGGTTGTGGGAGGTTGGGGTAGTTGTTATTGGTTTATGGTGATTAAACCCTTTCATGAATCCCCCTGCACTCTCCCGTTTATCCGACAATCCTGGGAATACTCCCTTGAATTCTTCCTCCTCATCCGATGCGTCTTCTTGCTTACTAGATGGTCTTGGAGGCTCTTCCTCGTCCTGTTCATCATCCTCTAGATTTTCTCTCCCGCTAGCCCGGGAGTGTAGGCTGATTTGACTCGGAGTAGATTCAGACACCTTATCCAGCGGTGTCGGGGACGTGTGACTGGGGTGTTTAAAGAGAGTAGACGGACCTTGTGATTGCACTGCGGGTGTTGCCGCTCCTCGAATCGGAGTCATCTCCTTTAACATGTGCAAAGGGTGAAAGATGTGAAGAGGTGACAATGATCTCCTTCACTACGAATGGGTGATTTTTAGTAAAATGCTTTATTGATCAGAATTAGAAAGGTACAGCACATGAGCAATCTCCAGCCAGTGTTAAGATCATTCATTCATGCATTTTCATTCATTCATTTTCATCCGCTTGTCCGGAGCCGGGTCGTGGGGGCAAAATTCGGAGGAGGGACGCCCAAACTTCCCTCTCCCTAGACACTTCCTCAAGCTCGTCTGGGGGGATCCCAAGGCGTTCCCAGGCCAGCCGGGCAACATAGTCGCTCCAGCGTGTCCTAGGTCTTCCTCTGGGTCACCTCCCAGTGGAACATGACCCAAACACCTCACGTGGGAGGCGTCCAAGGGCCATCCGATGTAGATGCCCAAGCCACCTTAGCTGACTCCTTTCGATGTGGAGAAGCAATGGCTCTACTCTGAGCTCCTCCCGTGTGACAGAGCTCCTCACCTTATCTCTAGGGGAGTGCCCTACCACCCTGCGAAGAAAGCTCATTTCCGCCGCTTGTGTCCGGGATTGTGTTCTTTCGGTCATGACCCAAAGTTCATGACCATAGGTGAGAGTAGGAACGTAGATTGACCGGTAAATTGAGAGCTTCTCAGTACCCCCCACAAGAGTCCCCGAGGGACCCGGTCGAAAGCCTTCTCCAGGTCCACAAAACACATGTGGACTGGTTGGGCAAACTCCCATGATCCCTCAAGAACTCTCTGGAGGGTGTAGAGCTGGTCCAGTGTTCCACGACCAGAACGAAAACCGCATTGTTCCTCTTAAATCCGAGGATCAATTATTGGCCGAATTCTCCGTTCCAATACCCTGGAGTAAACTTTCCCTGGGAGGCTGGGGAGTGTGATCCCCCGATAGTTGGAGCACACCCTCTGGTCCCCTTTTTTAAAAATAACGACCACCACCCCAGTTTGCCACTCCAAAGGTACCGACCCGGAATGCCACGCAATGTTGCAGAGATGTGTCAGCCAAGACAGTCCCACAACATCCAGAGACTTCAGGTACTCAGGGCGGACCGGGGGCACCTTGCCACCTAGCAGCTTTTTAACTGCCTCCGTGACTTCAGCACAGGAGATTGGTGAGTCATCCACTGAGCACCCTGTCTCTCCTTCCTCCGAGGAAGACGTGTCAGTGGGATTTAGGAGATCCTCGAAGTATTTCTTCCACCGTCCAACAACACTCCCCACAGAGGTCAACAACTCCCCATCCCCACTGTAAACAGTGTGGACGGAGAACTGCTCGCCCCCCCTGAGGCGCCGGGCGGTTTGCCAGAATTTCTTCGAGGCCAACCGATAATCGTCCTCCATGGCCTCTCCGAACTTTTCCCAAGCCCGAGTTTTTGCTTCGGCCACTGCTTCTTCAACAGCTGCTTCTACAATGGAGGAAGAAAACCTGGTCCATTCAGACTCAATGTCTTCTCCTCTGAACCTGATCAAAGTTCTCCCGGAGGTAGGAGTTAAAGGCATCCCTCACAGGGGGTTCCGCCAGACGTTCCCAACACACCCTCACAATACGTTTGGGTCTGCCAGGTCTGTCCAGTTTTGCTCCCCGTAAGCGAAGCCAACTCACTAACAGGTGGTGATCAGTTGACAGCTCAGCCCCTCTCTTCACCCGAGTGTCCAAAACATATGGCCGGAGGTCAGATGACACCACTACAAAGTCGATCATTGACCTCCGTCCTAGGGTGTACTGGTGCCAAGTGCACTGATGTACACCCTTTTGTTTGAACATGGTGTTTGTTATGGACAAACCGTGGCTCGCACAGAAGTCCAACAACAAAGCACCACTGGGGTTCAGATCAGGGGGACCGTTCTTCCCAATCACACCCCTCCAGGTGTCACTGTCATTGCCCAGGTGAGCATTGAAGTCCCCCAACAGGACGATGGAATCCCCGGGAGGAGCACTTTCCAGTACTCTTCCCAGTGCCTGCAAGAAGGTCGGGTACTCTACTCTGCCGTTTGGCACATAGGCTGCAACCACAGTGAGAGTCCTTTCCCTGACCCGGAGGCGCAGGGAAGCGCTCAGTGGGGAAAACTCCAACGCACGGCTAGCGAGCTGGGGGGCTATAAGCAAGCCTACTCCAGCTCGTCGCCTCTCACCGTTGGCATCCCCAGAGTAGAAGAGAGTCCAGTCTCTCTCAAGGAGTTGGGTCCCAGAACCCAAACTGTGTGTGGAGGCGAGCCCGACTATATCTAGTATACTACGTATATATACTAGGTATCGCTCAGCCTCCCGCACCAGCTCAGGCTCCTTTCCCCCCAGCGAGGTGACATTCCATGTCCCCATAGCCAGAGTAGTTTTCCGGGGATTGGGCCGCCGGGGTCCCCGCCCACGACTGCCGCCCAAATCACACGGCACCGGCCCCTTATGGACCTTCTTGCGGGTGGTGAGTCCACATGAAGGTGGAGGTGGGTCCACGTCTTTTCGTCGGGCTTGGCCCGGCCGGGTCCCGTGGACCCAGACCCGGCCACCAGGCGCTCGCCTATGAGCCCCAACCCCGGGCCTGGCTCAGGAGTGGGGCCCCGGTAACGCCAATCCGGGCGACTGCCTCCATGGTTCGTTTTCATAATGGGGTTTTTTGAACCGCTCTTTGTCTGATCCATCACCTAGGACCCGTTTGCCTTGGGAGACCCTACCAGGGGCATTGAGCCCCAGACAACATAGCTCCTAGGTTAATCTGGATGCTCAAACCCCTCCACCACGTTAAGGTGTCCGTTCAGGTAGAGGGTGTAAAGATCAGAAAAATAAGAATAAACCAAAGCCTGATAAATCAGGGACAAAATGACATAAATGTGCTGAGGCATGTTTGAATTCAAATTGTTTCCTAAACTGACCGTTTCCCCGAAGGGGCCGCTCTCCTTATGTTAAGGTAAAAGAGTTCAGTTAGGCAACTGGACGTTCAGTTTTTTGGAAAACGTTTCACCTCTCATCCAAGAGGCTTCTTCAGTTCTAACTGTTAGTGGGGAGTACAGAAGTTATATGCTGTGAGTGAGGGGGAAGAGGTGTTTCAAGTCCCTCCTGTCGGGTGGACCTGGGGATACCTGTGAAGTGTGATACCAGTCGTTGGGTGGTTAACTAAACTCTTTTACCTTAACCATGACCTGGATGACTGAGAACCTGCATCAACATCTCCTTATGTTGTCCGGTTGCAGCTGTGGCGAGCAGAGCGAAGAGGGGAAGTGAGAGCTTTGCCAATTCCTCTATCTGTACTCCCACTTCTGTATTCTTGGGCGAGCCTCCCCTCTCGGAGTGAGAAGGAGAGAATGTTTTCTCCTCGCCGCTCGTAGATGGAAAAAGATAAGTCCACAATCCTCTTTTCCTGTCGTTTCTCCATCGTCTTCTTTTTTGGGGCGAGCAGGGTCCCAGGGCTGGGGCTCGAGTACTTCCTTACCCTGTCTATATTAGGCTTTCACTTCCTCTGTCCATAGCAACACAACTTTTTCAGCAGTACAAAACTTTCTACTTTCGGACAGTTTTATATTTCTCTGTCATCTAACAACACTGTAGCCATCAGCAACATAACACAATACAATAACCATTTGATTATTTCAAACTTTACCAAAAATCACAATGTTAATCACAACATTACTTCACTTCTTATCATCATTTAGCGGTTAGCTTCTACTCCTGACCTCTCTCGACTCCACACAGTTCACTTCAGGTCAGGGACTCATTTTCTTAGTCTTGTTTAGACACGTTCCCCATGTAATGCGTTACAAGCAAATATAAAAATGAATATATCTCATAGTAAAAACTCACATCTTACACACCTATAATAATCCTCAGTTAGTTACTTCTTTGGTTTTGCATCATTATTTCACAGCTTTTTAAATCAATTAATTCTTCTCCCTGGCATAAAGAATGTGTCTTAATATGTTTACCATATTTCTTTAACAGATCCTTCTTTTTAAGCATGATTATGGAACTTTTTACTCCTTGTATAAAATAAACGAAATTAAATAACTACTTATGCCTACTATGATTCCCTCGGTTATAACATGGATACTGAGCTCAACCATCCTTGACAAAATCTTTTTATTGACTCGCATCATAGATTTGGCAAAATGTTTTTACGCCGGATGCCCTTCCTGACGCAACCCTCACCATTTATCCGGGCTTGGTACCGGCACTAAAAAATACTGGCTTGTGCTCCCTAGTGGCTGGGTTGGAGGAACCACCCGGATGAATTCATATATGTACTTGACACGCATACCATGCTGTTTAGAATAAGAAGAGTGTTATAACGTGGTCATATTAAATTGCATTAACTATGGTAAAATAAGTTTTCACTTAAAGTAAAATATGTTTTGTAAAGAAATGCCCTTTTTATGCTTTCATTTCTCTTTTGTCAGAACAGATGCTCTAATAGATTCCAAGCAAACTTTGGCCTAAATCTTCTGACCATGCTGTTCTTAAGATAATTTTTTTTTATTTTTTTTATTTAGAATTTAAAAAAAGCATTTGAGAAATACAGGCTCAAATGATTTTTTTTAATCAAATGTCGTATCCTGAATGTGTGCACAGCTTCTGCAGACATAATTATTACAAATTTTATGATCCTACTTTTTTGTTCAATATTATTTTTTTCATTTATTTAAAACGTTATATTACATTGGATGGAGATGATTCCAAATACTCCCGGTCTAATAAAAGGTTTTAGTTTTCTCATCTTTTCATCTTTTACTTCATTTTAGGGAAAGCCTCAACTTATTTTGTTCATCCTTCATCCAGATACAGTAAATCATGGATGTTGACAGCCTTGGTATCACTCAAGTCGGTGTCGGAGTCGGTGGCATTGGTAGAACTCATTAAGCACCAGAAACCTTAATGGATGTAAAGACTTTGCCTGCTTTAAGTAAAAGATGAAAGGGTTTTATGTTCACGTCTTAGATTATTCAATTTACTGGGATTGTTTGGAAAGATCGCCGTCATATGTGATATCATGTTTCTAAGACCCTTTAAAATTATAAATTGAAAAACAACAGTTAGAACATATAATTTGTAATGATATTGTCAGAGTTCAGAGTCTGTGCATACATTTGAAGTTAGACAATTTGGGAAATAAACATTTGAAACTGAGTTAGACAGAGCTGCATGGTCAAAAGGTTCAAGCAAAACTTGGGGAAGACTCTCACAAAGCATGTGATCTGTCAAAACAAGTAGTGTAAAGCATAAAATGGGAATTTCTTTACCAAAACTATGGGTAGTGCAAATTCAAATTATCATATTATTACAATCTTCTCACTTTATAGAGTGTGGTACGCGGCACGTCTGTACATATTTATATTCATGATGGTGGTTCCTCTGCTCTACCTGTGGGTGCTTCAGGCTCCCAATGAATTGGCACTCATGTACATGTTCATGCAAGACAAAAAAAGAAATAAATTTTCAACAGTATGTAATTTTCTCTATTGGCTATCCTTGTGAATGCTGCTCGCTTACTAATGTCTTTTGAAAAATCATATTTTGGGAGACAACAAATGAATGCGACTGTATGAAAATTAACAAGTAATGCCAGATGTTGGTAGAGATCTAATAAATTACCACATACACACACTGTGATACCACACATACCACAACGTGTCAATGTACCAAACGTATATGATACATAAAGTATAGTAAATGCAATAACTAAGGCCTCAGGCCTATTGTGTTTGGTTTTTTGAAATGTTTAAGACAACAGAGTAACCAAACCCGTGTCTTACTAATATACATTTCAAAACCTGTACTGTGTAAGGCCTTAGTAAGATATGTGTGAATATTAAATAATCTTAACAGAAGCTTGAATATATTTTATTATTGTGTTGGCAAAAAATGGATTTGCACCTTTTGCCAACACTATTTTTTAATAATCATTTTGCACCTCCACATTTTTTCAATGAAATAAGACACAGTTTTTGATGAAGAGTTGATGTAAAAAAAAGTACATCAAAAGAATTTTAAATCAGTTTCATTCAAGTTATTGCAAAGTGTACCAAAACATTGTTTTCTTTTTCATTTCATTTCCTTTTTTGTCTTGTATTGTGGTTTTTTATGGTGATCTCTTCTGGCCCTTAACAACATGGTTAACAAAGTTAGATGCATAACTGTCATGTCATAGCAGTGCCACATTAAAAATTAGGTTAAGCAGCATTCACGAACAACTGGACGTGAAAACCATGTTCTGTTAAGATCTCAAAAATGCTTTATTTTTAATGGACATTTTTTTAATAATTGTGATATATATTTTTTATTAGAAGAGACGATTCATGCAGAAAACTTCAGATCAGATAACAATGGGCTTATCAGAACTTTAATAATCCAACATCATATCTGATTTTTTTAAAGAATCCAAAACTTTTTTTGGCGAATGCAGGCAGAAGATAACCCACTCAAATAAGTGTTGGCAAAGGACGGAATTCTGCTGTCACAGAACACTCTTTAGAGATTTCTATTTTATATTATTAATTGAAAAAGAACTTTCCAAGTTGTCCTAGCAGAAATTTTCAGGTAGTCCTATTGTCTAGATTCAGAAAACTTTAATTCGAGGGCAATTCGAGAAACAGCTAAGTAGCATAGAAACAGCTAAGCAGCATGGAAACAGCTTAGCAGCAACAGATAAATATTATTTTCTTTATTTAGCAGAAATGCAAGAAAGTCATTTATGTATCAACATAAAAATAATCACACAATTTTTTTTTTTCAAATTAATTTATATTTCATTCTGGAAAAAAAAAAAATTCCTGTATAAAATGTAGCGATGATGTTCTAAAAGAATTACCCAAAACACTTTCTCTATATTGGTTGGATCTTTAGGGTGTGGTGGCAATTTATTTTTACTATTTAAAAGATTCAGTATTAAATTATGTCTTGAGAGGTAGATGGGGATTTTTATTGTACATTAATTTTTAGTATTGTCAAAATTAACAAAAATATGATTTTTTTTTACTCACTGTAATAAATTGCTGTACCTGAGACGCACAAAATATATAATAAAAAAAACGTACTCCCCCTAACTGGTTTGAACTGCAGACTCCAAATATAAAATTTATACCATTGCTGTCTACTGGCAAATGCAGGTAACAACACAACAGAGCATTGTTGATTGTTGGAATCAATGTGAACCTTGGTGTAAATTTTACCCCATTCAGTTTTAAACATATCACAATAAACAAGATACACTTTTCCACGCAATGTTCGGGGACCTTTCACATAATGCTTCAAAAAGTAATTTGTATGCCTTATAAGAAAAATAAAATCTCTTTAATACAACACATATGAGTGTATATATAAACAATATATAAAGATTTCTGCTTGTGGCCGAAATTGTGCAAAAATAGTCTTTTTCTGACACAATACCAATTTATTTACAGATTCAAGAGATGCACGGGTCAGAGGGCACTGTCCTATGGCAACGTGTGCACATTTAGGCACTTGATGTGTATTTTCATGATTGCTTGGTGTATCGCTGGTAAGTGAATATAATCTATAAAAAAATATAGAAAATACTTCTTATCTAATGTTGTGTCGGAATCATCCTTTTTAGACAGAGAAGCCCATTCCGGAACATTGGAATCATTTCAACACGATGTTACTACTTTAACAAGGTAAAACATGAAATAACATCTTCCTGTTATTCTTGGTGATATTTTTAATAACATGACTAGAAATATACTTTTTGAAGATTACACAATGAATAAGTGGAAAATATACATAATACCTTTCATATAATGTTCTGTAGGAAACGTGCTTTTCAGATCGAGAGAAGTCCATTTTGGAACACTAGAATCATTTCAACGCAATGTTACTACTTTAACTAGGTAAAACATAAAAATACATGTTCCAGTTATTGTTTGTATTAAATCATTAATCACGCTTACGAAAACCCATTTTTTAAGATTGTATAAATTGGAAACATAGAAAATACCGCTAATTAAATGTTGTGTCGCAATTGTGCTTTTCAGACCGAGAGAAGCCCATTTCGGAACACTGGAATCATTTCAACGCGATGTTACTACATTGACTAGATAAAACATAAAAGGACATTTCCCAGTTATTGTTTGTAATTTTTTATTTTATCACACGGTCAGCAAAAGACATTTTTGAAGATTTTTCAATTAATAAATTGAATACATGAAAAATACCTCTAACCTCTAAAAATACCTCTAAATAATGTTGTGTCACAATCGTGCTTTTCAGACCGGGAGAAGCCTATTCGGAACACTGGAATCATTTCAACAAAATATAATGCTTTTAAAAGATAAAACAGATACACATTTCCCAGTTATTGTTTGGGGTATTTTATTATAGCACGACAATAAAAACACACGTGCTTTTCAGACCAAGAGAGGCTAATTTCGGAACACTGGAAATCATTTCAAGATCAAGTTATTATTTTTAGTAGGTATATCTGAAAAAAACATATTCTAGTTATTGTTTGTAATTAATCATTTTATCACGCTTACGAAAACCCAATTTTTAAGATTATGCAATGAATAAGTTGAAAACACAGAAACACCTCTGATTTAATGTTGTGTCGGAAACGTGCTTTTCAGACAGAGTAAAGCCCATTTCGGACTACTGTAATCATTTTAATGCGATGTTACTACTTTGACTAGGTAAAACATAAAAAGACATTTCCCAGTTATTGTTTGTAATAAAACATTTTATCATGCTTACGAAAACCCGTTTTTTAAGACTGTCCAATGAATAAGTTGAAACATAAAAAAATACTTCTCATCTAATGTTGCGTCGCAATCGTGCTTTTCATACCAGGAGAAGCCCATTCGGAAAACGCTAGAATCATTTTAACAAAATAGAATGCTTTTAAAGGATAAAACAGATACACATTTCCCAGTTATTGTTTGGGATATTTTATCATAGCACGGCAATAAAAACACACATGCTTTTCAGACCGAGAGAGGCTAATTTCGGAACACTGGAATCATTTCAAGATCAAGTTATTGTTTTACTAGGTATATCTGAAAACACATATTCCCGTTATTGTTTGTCATAGTTTGTAATATCTCGTTTATAAAAACAAATTTTAAAGGACGACACAATGTATAATTTGAAAACATAGATAATACCTCTCATCTAATGTTCTGTCGGAAACGTGCTTTTCAGACCAAGGGAAGCCCATTTTCGGAACACTGGAATCATTTCAACGCGATGTTACTACTTTGACTAGGTAAAACATAAATGACATTTCCCAGTTATTGTTTGTAATTTTTTATTTTATCACACGGTCAGCAAAAAACATTTTTGAAGATTTTACAATAGATTTTCAATAAATTGAAAACACAGAAAATACCACTGATTTAATTTTGTGTCGCAATCGTGACCAAGAGAAGCTCTTTTCGGGAACACTGGAATCATTTTAACACAAACTTACTACTTTAACAATTTAATCATAAAAAATTCCAGTTATTGCATGTGATTTTTATAAAATTACTATTAGACATAAACATTTTTAAAGATTACACAGTGAGTAAGCTGTAGGACATAGAAAATACCTCTGATCTAATGTCGTGTTGCAATCGTGCTATTCAGACCGAGATAAGCCCATTCTGAACACAGGAATCAATTCAACATAATGTTACTACCATTACAAGGTTAAATAGAAAAACATTTATTTTCAGTTGTTATTTGTAGTTTATAACTGTATCACAGCTAGATAAGCTCATTTTGAAAGGCGGCACAATGAATGAACTGAATTCATAGAACATTCCTCAGATCTAATGTTGTGTCGGAAACATGCTTTTCAGACAGAGAGAGGCCCATTTTGGAACACTGGAATCATTTCACGATAAAGATATTATTTTTTCAAGGAAAACATTATATTCCAGTTACTGTTTGTCAAAGTTTATAATATCTTGGTTAGAGAGACACATTATGAAAGATGACACAATGTATAAGTTCAAACATAGAAAATAACTCTGATCTAATGTTGTGCCGCAATTGTGCTTTTCAGACTGAGAGAAGCCCATTTTGGAACAATGGAATCATTTCAGGTAAAATATATAAAGACAATTTGATTTTATTGTCCGTTGTTTGAAACTTTAATTTTCAACAATCTTACTTATTTCTCAAAATACTGGATTTACCTCTAATATCAATACAAAACAGTTTTAAAGGCAATTTATAACAAAAAGTGCTATATCTAAGTTAGAAACATACATTTGTGACAGATTTCTGAGATCCAGGACATTTAGAGGACGGCAAGTTGTCACTGCTTTAGGCATACGGAGAGTGCACTATGGGCGGCTGCAGTGTGGTTGCTGTGGTCTTGGTTGCTTGGCTACAGGGAATTATTTCTTGACTGGTAAGTAATCAGAGATTGTGAGAAAGTAGTGTTTATTGAATGTATTTAATTACCAGGTATCTAATCACTTTCTGGAGCCTTTCAACCAGCAAACCAAGACTGCAGATGCCCCAAGTAAATTTTCCGCGGGCTGAACGCAATGACAAACTTCCGTTTTTTTCTCGAATCTCCTAATGGAAACTGTAAAAAATGAATAGTCCACAACAAGATATTACTAGTTCTGAGCTTGATTCATAATAAAACATGTATTTTTGTACATTTAACACTAGAACTACCAGGATTTTTCTGCCTACCTAGAAGTACCAGAGAGGG
>JAFBJS010001370.1:44192-81959 GCA_016785265.1 Paraplagusia blochii | reverse complement strand
CCCAATAACCTCCCTCCTGCTTTTATGCTTTTGTCCCTCAATGTTTGTACCTGTACTCTGTAAAGTGACCTTGAGTAACTCGAAAGGCGCTCATAAATAAAATGTATTATTATTATTATTATTGTTATATTGGGAGAAGAATGCTAGACATGGACCTACCAGGTAAGAGACGAAGAGGAAGGCCAAAGAGGAGATTTATGGATGCAGTGAGGGAGGACATGGAGGTGGTTGCAGTTGGAGTTGAGGACGCGGAGGACAGGATGAGATGGAAATTGTTGACTCACTGTGGCAACCCCTGAAAAACGGGATAAGCCGAAAGGAAAAGAAGAATTTGCAAGAATCAGGGAAATGAAAGAGCATAATTTGGTTTTAGAATTGATAAAGCCAGTTGTTTCTCTGTTTGCATTAGAGTAAACAAAGCAACCATAACTGTAGCTAGAGATTCCAGGTTGAGGTTAGGTATTAGAGGGAGGCACCCCTGGGGAGGGACGTGAATGTGTTATCATATAGACAGAAAATATATACATTTTTTTAGCTGTTAATGATGTTCTGATCATATGATGGATTGCATCAGGATGCATGTAGGATTGTTGTTGTATATATATGGTGATATATATACAGTATATATATATATACATTGTGTATATATATACATTGTGTATATATATATACATTGTGTATATATATATATACATTGTATATGTACATATAAGATACCAATATAATGTATATATACGTTCCCAGACTATGCTGCTGGTGAGGTACCATTATTTCACTGTTGTTTTGCAGTATGGACCAGATCTATTATGGCCAAAGCAATTACCTTGTGAAGAGATTATTAATCATACTTGGCGATTTTTTTTATGACATAATACCCCAGCTTGTGTGGGTTTTTAATGTGCAGTTTTACATTTAAACAGTTCATTGACTGTATGTTGCCAGGAGATAAAGGGAAATTCAGTGTGTATTTAAATCTGCAGTTAAGAGACTTTTGGGTCTTTCATCTCTGACATAAAGAGGTAGTGCTGTTTTGAAGCCTAGAAAATCAGGAGTGATCACCAGGAGAGGCTTTTCAGATTTTCATGGTTCTTCAAATGAGTGTGTTTTACACTAAATCAATTTCTTAAAACAACACTGTATGAGTACAAATTGTACTATAATTTATACTACTTCAAATAGAGAGCGCATGCCTTATTACTAATGTAATTTGAGATAAGAAAGGAATCAGAAACTACAATATGGAAATATTTTGATAAACTTTTTAAACACAATTTCTGATTATTATTTGGAGCTCAGTATTTTTAGCGTTTTCAATGGACAGAGCAAAAAGCAGAACATAAACATTGCATTTTCCTATGTACAAAAGATAGTTAGATTGATTGTGTTACCACAATCAATCTATTGATCTATAGATTGATTGAATCGAGGTAGCTGCATTTGTAACTGCATTCAATTGCAGACACATTGGGCTGCAATAGAGAAGATGGAAAAAAAACCCGACCCAAACACCACCTTCTACATTTGGCTTAGCAGAAGATTTTGAAGTGTGGCATGTGATTATATATGTAGGAGTTATTATTTATATAAACTATCATTTCTCATAGTTTGGTGTGTGAATTAAAATTGTATGAAAAATTTTAAGCTCTAGTCCACAGTTCTCACCTGGCTTCACCACTAACCTTTCTACACAGTTTGATCCACTTCCTATTTTTACTTCAGCATGCCCTGG
Source organism: Paraplagusia blochii (assembly GCA_016785265.1). NCBI lineage: Eukaryota > Metazoa > Chordata > Actinopteri > Pleuronectiformes > Cynoglossidae > Paraplagusia > Paraplagusia blochii. Next base: position 80,230 of record JAFBJS010001370.1, on the reverse strand, counting down.
TTATGTTCATATCCTTATTATTAGGCTGTTTGAGAAACATTCTATTAATTAATTGAACAGACTAGCAAAGGGATGTCCACTATTCCACAAAGGGCCACATGACAGCAGGTTTTAGTTCCAGCCAACTATTAGCACACAGTTTGATCAATAAGTAGTCTGAGATCAGTTGATAACATGTGTCAAGTCAAGTGTACTGCTACTTGGTTGGAACAAGAACCTGCAGCTACAGTGACCATTTATGGAATGGCTGAGATGATTTATGATATAGCTGCTTTAAAATTCACTTCCGAAAAAACAGAGAAGAGAAATTCAAACAACCTCTTTGGCTAAAATAAATCTTTTGTGCGTATGTGATTGTGATCTGGAGAAATTAGCTAGCCAGCCTTCTTACCTGTAGTGTAATTGCTTCAGAGTTTGCCGATTAATTCATTGTTTGACAGTACAAAGTTGAAACAACTTATGGAAGTTGTACTGCAATGTGAAATGAATTGACTTTGGAATTAAAGTGGAATTACACTTTGAATTAGATGGTCAACATACAGGAGTACCTTAAATTACTCATCTTACATGTAAGATACATGGACTATAACTATTGCTTTTAGTTATGTACTGAAAATTACTAAAATATGCATGTTTTGTAAGATATAACATGAGAAACATCTACCCTGTCAATTATGGCAAACACAACAATTTGTTTCAGAAATTAAAACTCAGCCTTCTGGCACATATCCTGCTAGTGCAACCAGACATGCAGTCAATCAGTCTTAATTAACTGCACTTGAGTCTGATTCCTTAGACTAAGTCAACATAGAATGCAAGCCAACAGGTGAGGAATCCTCTGGATATGGATAGTATTAGGGCGGAGCTGCAAGTTTATGAGTTATAGAAGATGTTTACTGAAAACAGAAGGGCAGAAATAATGCAGAATATCAATCATTTTGGTGATGGCACAAGTCTTTTTGTTTCACTGATGGGTGTTGTTTCACTGATTGTTTCACTGAAAGGTTGAGTTGAATATTTTTATTTATTGTATCGTTATAATGGTATTATACATACCATTTTGTGGACCCAGGGGAAATTGGGGCTTGCACAAAATTTGATATTGTTAACAAAATACATTATTCATGCTCCTTATTGATAAAAATGTTATGGTGTATGTTGCCTAATATTGGACTTTTGTACTTAACCACAATGTTTTGAATAATTATAAATACTGTTAACACTTTTGACTAGGAATGGCCGATGTATCAGTCTACCAATAAATATCAGGCCGATATCAGCATAATTTTTAATATCGGATCATATTGGTATTGGTTTTTCCACTGATATTCAAAATGTAATGCTGCAGAGCTGCGGTCCTGTAAATATGCTGGACTTCCTCATGGGGTACTGAGTCAGTACTACGTCAGTACGACACTTTGACTGGCACGTGATTAATGATGTAATTTAAAGGGACAACAACAATGATCGATGCTAAATGTCCGTGGTCTGGAGTTTTTTGTGTATAGAAAACTGTAATTCTTAATGACTGCAAGAGCTGGTCATGTCAGGGTGGGGGTAAAATTTATTTTTAAAAAACACTTAATCACAAGGCGTTTTATGCAGAGCACTAAATAAAAACAACACGTAATGGACTTAGTGAAATGACAACAATGCAGCAGCAGTTGTCTCTCTCTCGAAAACTAGAGTTAAATATAGTAAAGAACAGAGAAGAGGAAAAGAAATTCAACAAACTTCATGGAGTTCATCTTCTTGGAGAACCAGCCGTTTTCTCTCGTTCAAGAACCTGTGTTTACTATACTTGTAGCGTTTGTCCAGCCATGCTATGTCATGACTAATCACATTTGAAATAAGAATTTCTCGAATATTTGCCAGTGAAACGTTGTTTGGTGCAATCTCTCATGTCATCAACGAGAAGAGTTGTTTACATTGTGACGATGCTGAAATGTTTTTTTTAACTTCAACTTTATTTGTTTAAAGTCCCAATCACAAAATCCGTTGTCCCAATGCACTTTACAAACAATTATGGAAAATAAACAAGATGCGGTAAACAAAACAGGAAAATGCCCCCTGCCCTTATAGACCATCACACCGCCTGAGGAACAACTCCCAAAAACCCAGACAGGGAAAAAAGGAAGAAACCTCAGGGTGATTGACAGTGGAGGGGATCCTCACCCAGGATGGACAGGCGGACACTAAGGAGAAAAACTAATAAAAAACTAAATTAATTTAATTTTTCAATTATGGCTATCCACACAACGGCTTCTTAAAAGTCATTGCTGAAATGATGCAGGTGAGGTCCTGGGTCAAGAAAGTAGACCAAAGGGTCCTAGAGAAGCTGGCCCAGATGTGGAGGCGAAGTCTTTAGTCCAATTCACAGCCATAGGGTTCTGGGGGGAGAACAGAGACTCCCCGGCCGAATGAATTAGTCCTTAGGAGATAAGGGAGATAAGTCAGAAAATAAGGAATAGAGGAAATAAAATAGAGAGAGAGTGAGAAAAAAAGGGCAAGAGAAAAAAAATGAACAAAAGGGTGTACGGCCGAACCTACAGGCTACCATGGGCAATGTCAAAAAGGAAGGTCTAGTCTAGGCTTGAAAATAGAGACTGTGTCAGCCCCACGGACCGGAGCCGGCAGGTGTTTACATAATAGAGGGGCTTGGTAGCTGAAGGCTTTGGCTCCAAATCTGAATCTAGAAATCCGTGGGACCACAAGACGTCCTGGACCTAAGGAACGAAGAGTTCTTGTGGGCTGATAGGGTTTAATCAACTCCCAATAGGAAGGTGCCAGACCATGAAGTGCATTATAAGTAAGCAATAGGATTTTGAACTGAACCTCAACTTTTTCTTTCATTAAAGAGGGCTTTTTACTCTTATACTGCAGCTGTTCCTGTCTGTGCCCATTTATATTGCCTATTGTTGTGAGGGCTGAATGAGACTGGTTTATAATGTGAATCAATGTTTTTGGAAAGTTATTCCGTTCAACACTAGACATGTCTAGTTTACATCAAATGCTGCACAATGAATCATAGGATTGCTTCAGACAAAATGGCAAAAAATAAATAAATGCCATTAGTCTGGTATCACACTAATTCAGGAGAAATTCACCGACATATATCAGTATCGATATTGATTATATCGGTATTGGTAATGAAGGGTTTAGGCAACATTGGTTAATATTGTTATTGGTAAATGTTATACCGAATATCCCTACTTTTGACATTTAACCATTAGTCATAATATTTCATCTTTTTCTTTTCAGCTGCACAAATATCATCTTTAAACTACAATTGTCTTCAAATAAGTTGTTACTGTTCTGGAATAAGTCACCCTGGCAACATATATTGTATAATATTATAATATAATATTTGGTGATTGGTGTACCAACAACTAATAGTGATGAAGATAGATAGTTCTGAGTAGTAGAAACTGCCTTCCCCAGCTAATCAACATGTAATAGCCATGTTGTTAATTACATAACATTTATGCAGTTAACAGAGAAGCTAGTTACAAGATGAGGAATAACAATCAGGTTACGATAATAAAGAGAGGGAATTCCCTGTTCTAGTGGTGATTTGTTGATCATTCCACCAGCATTTAAATGTGATGTGGTTAGCTATTGGTAGCTGGTGTAGTTTAATGAGCAGGGGGGTAACATGTGCTCTTGATTGAGCTAATTAAAGATTAGGTGCATTTTGGACAATCTTGCAGTTGTAAAGGTTGGAGATATCCATGGTCTGCACCAGAAACTGGGTAGCTTGTTGGGTTATGTAGGGCCTGATCTGTCTGATATTGAATAGTGCAAAGCAACAAACTCAACTCAACTCAACTATATTTATTTAGAGTGCCAAATCATGGCAACAGCTATCTCAGGGCACTTTACACACAGTTACATACACATACAGAGAAACAATATACAAAACAGACAATGACCCCCTGCCCTTATAGACCCTCGCACTGGCTGAGAAACAACTCCCAAAAATCCAGGCAGGAAAAAAGGAAGAAACCTCAGGGACATCGACAGCTTCTCACCCAGGACGGACACACCGGGAAGGCAAAACAGTGGCAGCGTAACAGCAGCTAATTATTATATATTATAAATTAAATTTTATTAAATTAAGAGGTCCAATTATTAAGAAGTCAATTTTTAGTCCATCTACCTGAGGTCTGGTCCAGAGAACTCTTGATTGTAGATTGGTGGTGAGTTGGTAAGAGTGGCTGCCCATGGCCAATCAGGTTCTGGGGAAAGAATAAAGACTCTGGGGACGTGAGGTCCTCGGCAAGGGGTGTTAATGGGGAATAAATAAGGAAAGGGAAGGAGATAACGTAGGGGACAGTGATCGGAAATAATAAAATAAGGAAACGAAAGAGAGAGAGATAGAGGACAGTAATATGCCACGGGACCGTCATTCTACTATAGGCGCTGTCAAAAAGAAACGTTTTTAGCTTTCTCTTAAAAGTAGAAACTGCGTCGGCCTCCCGGACTAGAGCTGGCAGGTGGTTCCACAATAGAGGGGCCTGGTAGCAAAAGGCTTTGGCTCCAAATCTAGATTTAGAGATTCATGGGACCACAAAAAGACCTGCTCCTACAGAATGAAGGGTCCTAGTGGGTTGATAAGGTTGCATCAACTCCACTATATAGGAGGGTGCCAGCCCATGGAGAGCCTTAAATGTAATTAACAGGATCTTAAACTGGATCCTAAAATGTATTGGTAGCCAATGAAGAGAGGCGAGGACGGGGTAGATAAGGTCTCTCTGCCTGGTTTTGGTTAGAACACGAGCTGCTGTGTTCTGAACAAGCTGTAGATCTTAGGGAACTGGTTGGGCATCTGGCTAATAAAGAATTACAGTAGTCCAGCCTAGAGGTTACAAATGCATGGACCAACTTCTCAGCTGCCTCCAGGGGGAGTATTTGCCTGACTTTCAAATATTACGAATATGAAAGTAGGCAGTCTTAAAAATATTTTTAATATGGGAGCTAAGGGAAAGGTCCTGATCAAAAAAACACCTAGGTTCTTTACAGAAGTGTTGGAGTCAGTGGTTAAATTATTATCAGCTGCAAGCTACAGAGTCCCTTACCTGCCTAGGACCTAGGCCAATAACTCAGTTTTATCTGAATTTAGCATTAAGAAGTTATAGGACATCCAGGTCTTGATGTCATCTATGCAGGATTTAAGCCGCAGTAGATGATCATGCTTGTCAGACTTAAATGATAAATACAATTGAATGTCTTCAGCATAACAATGAAAGTCAATTGAATGTTTTCTGATGACATCACCCAGTGGGAGCATATAAAGGGTGAACAAGATTGGACCTATCATGGTATGAGAATGTGAGTAGGTGATTCAGTCCAGTGAGGTGGTGTACAGTGGTATGAAAATTTGTCACATTTCTCCATAAATTCATCATCAAATGTGATCTGATCTTTGTCAAAATCCCACAGATGAAAAAACTGTCTGCTTAAACTAAAACCACCCAAACATTTATATGTTTTCATATATTAATGAGGATAGCATGCAAACAGACAGAAGGAGGAGGAATAAGTAACTGAACCCTCTGCCTAGGGAGACTTAAAGAGCAATTGAAACCAATTTTACCTAACAATTTAAGTCAAGTGTGTGCCCAATCACTGATGAGTAGCTTAAAGCTGCCCTGCCCACTATAAAACACACACCTGGTGAGAATGGTCCTCATGTGAAGCATTGTCAGATGTGCACCTTTGTTCGCTCAAAAGAGCTGTCTGAAGATCTGCGATAAAGAATTGTTGATTTGTATAAAACTGGGAAAGGATACAAAACCATCTCTAAAAGTCTGGATGTTCATCAATCAACAGTCAGAGAAGTTGTTTGGCAAATAATGGTGTTCATGGAAGGACTCCACAGAGGAAGCCACTGTTGTCTAAAAAAAACATTGTTGGTCGTTTAATGTTCGCAAAAAGGCACTTGGACACTCCACAGAAGTTTTGGCAAAATATTTGGTGGAGTGATAAAACCAAAGTTGAATTGTTGGGAGGAACACACAACATGGAATGACAAGATGGCGGTGCCCATGTCGGCTGCGGCTGCATCGGCTTGCGACAATGACAGCGATAAACACGCCATTTCCAACCAGCTCAGAGGAATAAGGAAGACTTATGATCGACGCAGCCTTCTACTTTTACAGACTGGAGGATTTTTTGACTACTCAGGTGTACTTTGAACGGATTTACTAAAAACACTGAGACTGCTTCGCTGCGGCGATGCATGCGGAAGCAGAAGTGGGGGACCCGTGGCGGGGCTAGTGCTAGGGCTAAAGCAAATCCGTTTAGAACACCGCTTCCTTCAATTTTGCTCTCAAACACCCACTCACTAGAAAACAAACTGGACTCTATAAGGTTAGATCAAAAAGGGAGGTAAGAGACTGCTGCGCTCTAGTCTTCACTGAGACGGGGCTGAATGACACAGTCACGAAAGACGCCATTAGCATAGCGCTTCTAACAACCCACCGGGCTGATGGGCACAGCGCTCTCAGCGGCAATACACAGGGTGGTGGTTTCTGCATATACATCAATAACAGATGGTGTAAGAATACAAAAAAGACATTTTCACACTGTCCACCGGACATTGTGGATTTGACTGTAAAATGCCAGCCCTTTTATCTTCCACGGGAATTCTCACGAGAAGTCATATTCATCACTGCTGTTTAACACTAGAACTACCAGGATTTTTCTGCCTACCTAGAAGTACCAGAGAGGGGTCATTTGACCCAGAGGCTTTTACCCAATACACTAATCACTCATTTTGTTATGGTAATGAGGCTGTTAGGGGCCGTGTGTGGGGTGAGGGGTCAGCCTCCAAAATCACCACAGGTAAATAGCAACTTGCATGAAGACATCAGCAGCAAAGAGAGATAGCACAGTTTGGCGGACAGTGTGTTACAGTTTTTCTAAATTGGTTTTGCTCATTTCTTGAAAATGAGATGTCATTGTCAAAACATGGACAGTTCCTCACAACAGAATGGCATTTATCATTGCTTTCATCAAATTTCAAATGTTTTTGTACATGTCTCAATCATTTAGTACATCCTTGCAAATGGCAAGACGGGTGGATTTCCTGTTTGAACTGGCAAGAGAGTTGGCTCACTCCCATGTGGGTATGGCTCACTCCCATGTGGTTGGCTCACTCCCATGTGGGTATGAAAAAGGCCCAAAAGGAGCATTGTGGAGGGTTGTTGCTTCGGCAACAACCCTCCACACCACAACATGGACAAAGAGTGTGTGCACACCACAACATGGACAAAGAGCCAAGTGTCAGGCTAAAATCAAATGCAAGGACAATCGTGCAACAGTGCGCTGTGATGACTGTTACAAATTCACATGTGGGAAATGCCAAAAGGAGCAATGGCAGTGCCAGAATTGTTAGTGAAATGTATTTCACTCATTTGCATTCTTTGTAAATATGCTTTTTTCCTTTGTAAATTTTTTTCTTCTAGTCCACATCAGGGACTGTGGTGGTGGTTTGAGACATAACCTCTCACCCACCTACAAAGCCCTCTTGGGAACAATACCCAAAAGATTCCACTCCCATCAACCAGTTTCGCATATTAACAAGCCGTGTGACCAAAACCACTCCAACAATGACGGTAACGACCCATCAATACCCACCCAACGACTGGTATCACACTTCACAGGTATCCCCAGGTCCACCCAACAGGAGGGACTTGAAACACCTCTTCCTCCCCACTCACAGCATATAACTTCGGTACTCCCCACTAACAGTTAGAAATGAAGAAGCCTCTTGGATGAGACGTGAAACGTTTTCCAAAAAACTGAACGTCCAGTTGCCTAGCTTAAGTCTTTTACCTTGTGGCAGGGAATTAAAGTTGTTACGGACTATAGGATCATTCCCCAATCCTGTGATAACATCAACTTCCTGAATCAGCTCAACAGTCACTTTGGGCAGTTTGACACACTTAACAACATGCCTGCAGGGAAAGCCAATTCACCTCTCATGGAACAGGTGCTGTGTCTTGACCCAGCAGAGGTCTGTCGTACCCTAAAGAAGATAAAACCAGGAAAAGCTGCCAGTTCTGACCAGATACCAGGCCAGGTGCTTAAGGAGTGTGCAGTACAACTAACAGATGTCCTCAAAGACAACATCTCCCTTCAACAAGCTGTTGTGCCATCCTGTTACAAAGCCTCTACCATCATCCCCGTTCCGAAAAAAAAAACCTGCAGTAGCGTCACTAAATGTTGCCCAATCACACTTACACCCATAATCATGAAAGGCTGGTCAAAGGTCACATTACCTCCATCCTACCCCCCTCAATTGACCCACTGCAATTTGCATATCACCCAAACAGCTCCACTGGGGATGCAGTATCCACTGCACTCCACCTGTCCCAGGAACATCTGGAGAAGAAAAATTCAACAGTCCGCATGATGTTTGTAGATTTCAGCTCCGCCTACAACCCTATAATCCCACAACACTTAATCAATAAACTGGGCCCACTTGGACTAAATACCCCCCTCCAAAACTGGATACTGGACTTTCTGACAGTCATGCTCCAATTGTACAAGGAGGTAAAAACAGGTCTGACACCATCAAGCTCAGCCCTGGCTCTCCACAGGGGTGTGTTCTCAGCCCCCTACTCTGCACAATGATGACCCATGACTGTTGTGCTAAAAACAACACAAACCACATTATAAAGTATGCGGATGACACAACAGTGGTTGGTCTCATCCAGGACAATGAGGAGAAAAACTATAGAGAGGAGGTAAAACTTTTTGCAGGTGTCACAGTATTGTAGAAAGCGTTGTCTACAAATAAGCAGGCCAGGACACACTTCTCCGTCTCGGGGGATTTATTGTATTAAAAAGGTTTCTGACCATGGCAGGTCCACACGAACCAGCTCATCAGCAGTCTCACCAACAAATCCCAAATACTGATACAGGCGTGCTCTTCTTACACAGTTTTTGGACATTCTCAGACAGTCATATTACGCGACATTTAAGACATGCGTCAGACCTCTGAAATGTAGAATGTTGTGACATTGACATTGACAAAGGTACATCTTGTTACTGTTATCTAGGCTCCAGTTTATGTTGTGTCTTAATCGGTCTTGAGAATGTGCCTTGTGTCTGTTGCCCAGGTGCCAATCTCTGTTGTCTCACATACAGTGGACACTAAACTTTCTGCAATTCTACAGTGACCCTGCACATGAATGTCGTCCAACACTTTGTCTTTTCATAATACACAATTCTCCACCACAACAGTAACAAACTGCTCCTGAATGTCGAAAAAAAACAAAGAACTGCACTGCAGTGGAGATCGTCCCACATGTCAAGTTCCAAGTCTATGCGTTTCCACCAACGCATAGACTTCCCATGCGGAGATTAAGAAGAGTTCACCTCAGCCCACCCATCCTCACCACCTTATACAAAGGCACCATTGGGAGTGTGCTAACCAGCAGCATCTCTCTATGGCATGAGCGCAGCAGTGCCTCAGACAGGAAGGCATTAGAGAGAGTGGTGAAGTTGGCTAAGAAAATCATTGGGGTCACACTGTCATCTGTTGGGGACCTGGCGAAATCAACGCTGCCTGTCAAGGGCAACTAGAATCACCAAGGACTACATCCATCCCTGCCATGAACTGGTTTCCCTCCTACCCTCAGACAAGAGATACCTCAGCCTGCCATGTGGAACAGTGAGGCTCCGTGATACACTTTAATTTTAACCTACTACATCTACCTCTGGTAAAAAATACAGTTTATTTGCACAGTTTGAATTTCTGCAGTAATGCATATGTATTTATTATATTTTTTTATACTGTGTCCCTCCTTATCCTACTGTTTTGCCCTGATATTTTATCTTTTCTTAAACTGTTCTTGTTGTGGCCAAAATGCAACGTTATTTCGTTCAGTAGTGCATCACTGATGTTACTGTTGAATGACAAAGAAATCTGAATCTGAATCTGAACGTCATGTGTGGAGGAAAAATGGAACAGCTCACCAACAAACACCTCATCCCCAGATGGTTACTTTTGAAAAATGAATTCAAAAGTTTATCAGTATGTTTTGCAGGAAAACCTGAGACCATCTGTCAGACAGTTGAAGCTAAAAAGAGGATGGATGCTGCAACAAGACAGAGACAAAGAAGTAAATCAACTCAGAATGGTTTCAGAAGAACAAAATACACGTTCTAGAGTGGCCAAGTCAAAGTCCAGACTTGAACCCCATTGAGATGCTGTGGCATGACCTCAAGACAGCGATTCATGCCAGACATCCCAGGAATCTGACTGAACGACAGCAGTTTTGTAAAGAAGAATGGACCAAGATTAGTCCTGATCGATGTGCTAGACTGATCTGCAGCTACAGGAAGCGTCTGGTTGAAGTAATGCTGCCAAAGAGGGGGCACAAAATATTAAATGTGATGGTTCAGTTACTTACCCTCCTCCTTTTGTCATTGTTTATATAATTTGCATGCTATCCTCAATCAATATGAAAACCCGGTTTTGTTAAAGCAGACATTGTTTTTTCATCTGTGTGATTTTGAAAGGGATCACATCACATTTGATGGTGATTTTATGCAGAAATGTGACAAATTCCAAAAGGTTAAGATACTTTTACATACCACTATATATGGCAAAGAGGATGGACAGCAGCACTGAGCCTTGCAGGACTGTTGTGACAAGCTGGGGTAAAACAGATTTGGTGTGCTAACCAGGACAGATTGATAGATAGATTGACCCTGAGGTATGGTTTCAAAACAGGAGTGTACATTGCCTGTAATACCTGCGTCTGAGAGTTTGGTTGACAGGATACAGTTATTTGTCACTGCGGTCCCCCAAGACTCAGTAGTGGGTCATGTCTTCTTTGTCATGTACATTCAGTTCATCTGGTGACACAGTTTCTTATATCTGTGTAGGTTCTTAATCAGTCAGGTCGTTGAATTAGAAAATTTGTTATTTAAAAGGCAATGAGGTAAAGAGTTAAATTAGGGATCTGGACATTCAGTTTCAGTTACCTAATTTAAATCTTTACCATGACCATGACCTGAATGACTGAGAACCTTCGACATGTTCAAAGGCAACTGGATGTTTCACCCCTCATCCAGCAGGCTTCTTGAATTCTAAGTGAGTATCAGGGGAATCTGGCATTTGACTTCAATGAGGCTACATACCTGTAAAGGAGGTTGTTGCAGTAAAATAAAAGAATAATAAGGGAGGGGGTATTAGATGTGTAGTGAACCACTCCCTATTCCAGGTAAGCTGAATGCACAGTCTGGAGTCTATAGTTGTTAATGGGTTATTGGCGCAAAACTTTTTGTGGTTTGTTTAGAAAGTTCTTTTCGTCTTTGCGAGTAAACTGTAATTTGATTGTCAGAGTGGGCAGAGAGCTCCAAGCTTCTCCAAACTTGAACTGCAGGTCTTTCTACAAAACCAACCAATTTATACTACATTCATAGACAACATCCCTATCAAAACAACATCTTAGGCTCTAACCAAACTAGCATGAAACCGTGGGAGTTAATGAATGATTAGTACACAAATGATGTCACCTCTGTTCATATAATCTACACTATTCAGTAATCGACACTGGTTTACCTAAGCTCTAACCTTCAGACCATTGCTATTTTCTATCTGAGTTCCCCCTACTCCCCAGATGGTCCCGGATACTTGTAGCATACCTGGTATTCAATCACTGTAGAAGGGCACATGACCCCTGTCCAGCCTAATGGAATGACCTATCAAACACTACCAGAAAAAGAATGAATGAATTCATAATGATTTTTCTCGGTGAGTGTGATTTTTGTTCTAGAGCGATATAGAGTCCAGAGAATATGACATTTACGATGGCATGTAAACAATGGATATAAACAAATTTCGATAACCTTATATGCTATTGAGGCCTAGAATAATCTAAATTTAGTCTGACACTAGGCCATATTAACCACATGAGGAGGGGCACGTTCTAAAATACACTTCTAACTAGGCCACTGAGATCAGCTTAGAGTGGGAGTGCTGCACGGCAGTCCTGTCAATGCAGGTGGGCTTTGAGTTCCGTACACGGTCATGTGGCGCTGCAGGACCTAGCTAACCACATGTTGTTTTAAAGTGAGCCTGCTATGCTTCAATATACAGTATCACTTACTGTTCGACAACCGACCTTACTGCAGCAAAATTACATTGCCAGAGATAAGACTCTCAGTGGTGGTTTCTCTTGAAACCCTGTAATACTAGTTGAATTAATTGTGCCTTTTAATTTCTCTGATTAAATCTGGAGCATAGCAGTACAATGTGGTCCGCGTCTGTTACCATGGCAGTCAGTATTTGGTTACAGCATATCTAAACTCAACTTATATTGCTACAAGAGATGTGAATAGGGGGTGGTATTGGAGTGAACTTTGTTTTGTTTATTAAGGTAAGTTGTTTTGATCTTTGTCAGGAAAATGTAGCTTGATTGAATTTATGTGGGAGAGTTGGGGGTTCTCCCACATAAATTCGATCTGTAGGTGACTACACTGTAGATGCACAAGCTTTCTACACTCTGTCATGACTGCATTATTACCTCTTTTGGTTTTGAGAGAAAATGTAAAATGCTGAGAGATGGTAAAATGAAAATTTTACCATCTCTCAGCAGGTATAAATGTATGAACTGGCCTCGGTTGCCGTTTTATGATTGCAGGTATCCAGTTGATACATTTTTAATAATAGGGCCCCATGAAGAGAATGGAGAAAACGTATAAAAAAGAAAAACAAGACAGAACTGCAGACAGACCAGGCTGGATAGTGCTCTCAGCATCCTCTTGAAAGTGACAAAAGGTTGTTGTTTCTTCAGGTTTTAATTAGGGATGTCTGATATTAACTTTTGCCCATATTACCCATATTGCCCAAACACTTCATTTGTGATACCGATATAAATGAATACTGATATATGCAGGTGATTTCCCCTGAGTTATTGTGATCTATGACAAATGGCATTTTATAAATAGCTGTGTACAACATGAACACGCTACTTCAATATAAGTAACGCCAGAATTATTTTTTACCATTTTGTCTGAAACAGTCCTATGACCCCATGAGGTTGTCCAGCGTATTTGTGGAAACTCTGGCTTTGCAGCATCGGATTTTGAGTATCGGTGGGAAAACCGATAAAGATACATTCCGATATTAGGAAGGTTTCTGATATTGCGTCGATAGTAACACTAGACTGATAATTTTGGCCATCGCTAGTTTTAATATTTAGAAGCACTGCTATTTCAAAAAATTTCAAGAGAGGACAAACACCTCTTACACAATTACACTGTACACTACTCACAGTAAATGAGAGGTCAGGCCATACATAACCAAATAGGCCACCTAGCTCCTTGTACATAACCATAGTCATTTCCCACCTTGACAACAGCGACATGCTTCTGGAAAGGCCTGCCAGCGCATGCTACAAATTATTACAAACATAAATTAATTGACTTTAAGTCTGGACTATACAGTTTTAGTTGTAAGCAACTGGATTTCCTTTGGAGTTGAAATTCCTCAACTGAGGAACTTCATCAGTTTCTGGGTGATGTAAGAGGGGACACCAGTATTTATACTCATCTAGACCACTCCCTTCACCACTGGACAAAGGTGTGAAGAGTTGTTTTGTTTTCACACCATTTTGAGACAGAAACAGCTCCTGATTAGCAGTTTTAGTGTCACATGTCTAGATGTTAATGTAAGTGGTCACACCCATCTAGAGAACACTGATCAGGTATTGGTCAATCAATCAATCAAATTTTATTTATATAGCCCAAATTTACAAATAAGATTTGTCACATAGGGCTTTACAGGGTTGGTAACATCCTGCTCTTAGACCCTCAGCCAGGGTAAGGAAAAACTACCGAAGGAAAAAACCCTTTTAATGGACAAAAGAAAACCGATAGAAACATTAGGGAAGACCACATGAGAGGGATCCACTCCCTGGACGGACAGGCAGTGCAATGGATGTTATACATAAATACAATAAATAAAAACAAGTACAAAGGTACAACGCAGTTGAAAAAAATTGAAATCCTTCCAGTCACTGTTATGTCAGTAGTAAGGCTACAATCCTGGTCATCATACTCCAGGTCCTACTGGTCCTGGTTATCGTAGTCCTAGCATCCCATTCATCGGCTACAACAGGATCGGGATGAGCAGCTAAACTTTCTAGAATGGGATCTCAAGGCAGAATGGTATGTAGCAGACAATTGATGATGCAAGTATGGATGTCCCCTTTTATGCAAGTATGGTTGTTCCAGATGAGCATAAATGCTTCCTTTACTCCTTTCTCAAACCACCTGTCCTCCTTGTCCAAAATATGCACATCAGAAGATATGCACATCCAAAGATTTAGATGAGCTGACATCTGTTTGAATGTGTTGATTGGTGTTTGCAGAAAATCCTAGAAATCATGAATCTTGGCAGGACACAGCTAATTTTAAGGAGACAAAACTGTACAATAGATCAGTTTTCTTTTTCAGTAATATTTATTATTGAAAGTAGGAAAAAGAAACTACAAAACAAACTACTCTTGTTTACTTGTCACTAACATTAAGAAATTTAAGGTTTCTGTTGTTGCTGCTGATGAATGTAGTGACAAGTGATGAAAATTACCTTTTGTTGTTTAATACAATAAAAGGGTGCAAAATTGTCCCTATTTTACTTGTTAATCACTTTCTCTCTTCTATCATTTAGATTCTCTCTCTTTTTCAAACAAATAATAATAATAATGGGAATATAATAACTGTATTTATATAGCTGAGTGGGTGACAATGCTTGCCTTGTGGGTAATAAAGCAGTCTGCAAAGCTTCAGGTAAGCTTACATCAGCTCCTGACCAAATATCCCCAGTGGGCTTACCATCTGCAGGAAAGCTCACAGTATGGTGCAATGTGACTTGCTTGGCAAGCAGGGAGAATGCTGCCCCAGCGACCTGTTCACCAATAGGTGGATGAAGATAAATAAATTACATGACACATTTAATATAATAGTAGAGTTTAAAGTGCTTTAACTGACGCAAGGAAAGACAGGCCAAGTGATTGAGTCAATGTCCTTTGGGAGCAACAGGGGTGAGGAAAATCGCCCTAATTGGCTTTTGGTTATTATCATCTAACAAAATGCAATCAAGATACATGTGGAACAGATAAACACTTCTGTTATTTGGGGTCATTTGACCCTATTCAATGTTAAACACATTTCAGAATTCACAAAGAAGGCATATTTGCTAGATTTTAGTGACTTTTCCTTATTAAGTGAGGGGGGCCGTATGAAATGTGATATGACATGCAGAACATGTCATATCCATCCATTTATTGTTTTTTGTTGTTGTACCCTTTGAAAAAATGTTGTATACTTTTTGAACTGATAGTTTGACCAATCAGCTGTCTCATGACTGAGATCAGTTGGTTAATCCAGTCAACTCAAGTGTGCTGCTGCTTGGTTTGAACAAAAATCTACACCCACAGTCGTCCTGGTTTCGCTCTAAATTCCTATCTTGTGAGAGTTTTGCCATAAAGCAGTATTTTCATACTTTTTCTTATTATTTCCGAAATTTTACTGTTGCTTTAATTAATTTACAACATAATAATGCATGTAGTCGTTGTTCAAAGAAGCAGGGCTAGTCATTTTGGGAACAGGGATAATTGAGAACTTAAAACAGACAGAGACAGTGGTGGCATACAGAAGGAGTTTGTACACATAGATCAACAAGGGGACAAGCTGCTCAAACCATGATTTCTGTTTCACCTGGGGTTGCCATTAAATCCTACACACCACTGACAGCCAGTTATCTAGCGCATGAACTGGTATAAGTGATGTGTAAAATCTTGCATAACCGCTAAAATGCTGAGGTTCTTTTTTCTGGTTTTGTTGAGAAAACGCAGAGATATAACCAGTGAAACTTTGCCCAGGGCAGAAGTAAAATGATTAAATCAAAACTATACTTAAAAAGGATTGATTTGCCAGATTAATTCATTATTGTTATTAAAATTGTTAAATATTCAAAGGTTTAGAAGTATTATTCAAAAAAGGATTTAATGCATCTGTTTAAAATGATTCTCCAGTTTTCATAGCCCATAGCTGACATTTCAAGAACACCCAGTGCATTTAAATTGTGGTAAGAGCTGGAACAACTAGTGAAGTGTTGAGATTCTTCTGAGAAGTGTCGATACTGTGGATAACAGCACCTCATCAATTTAGAGCTGCACCAGGCACCAGCAGGAATTGTACCAATCATTTCATTATAAAAATTATGTGAAGTGACAAATCAGGAGGATAACAGCACTAAGACAAGACACCTTGCTGATAAATTTACATATGCTGATGGAGCCACTGTCTAAGAAAGATTTTCACAGGAGGCAGTTATCAATGACTTTTTAATATTCTATTTGTCCAGGAACACAGCACACACAGTCTATACACAGAGTGTAGTAAAGCAAGAGAGATAAAAATACAGAAATAGTATATGTACAAGACAGGGTGACCTTGCTTTATGACATCCTGGACCTACTGCATTTCATAGTTACATCACCATCTCCAAAGGATTCATTAAGAGTTGAGCCTTGTTCCATCACTGCGACAATAGGAACAGGTCCACAGGTAAAGCAGACAAACAGGTCGTTGTCATTCAGAAGGATACACAAAAGACAGTGGTGTTTTTATTTACCAGTTCAACTCCATACATTAGCTCTCATCAGCGGGGTGCATATGTTCCATGCTGCATGAGTGGAATCAACCTGTTTGTCAGTCATTCACACTGTTCTTCTGAAAAGGTGTACATGAATAAGATAAATCCTAGGATTCATTCCCAAATATTGTTTTAATGAGTACTATTGAATGGCAGCTATAATATTTGGTACAATATATCGTCCAACAAAATTAATTGTCATAGGACTACAATACTGTACAATAACCTGCCATGAACAAAAGTCAGACTGCAGGAGGCAGAGCTCGAGGTGATGGAGTTATAGATGCTGAGGTTCTCTTTAGGAGAAGCAAGCATTGGCAAGGTCATGAATTAAGTAATAAGAGGGATAATACAGAAAGGGTTTGGAGAAAAAACTAGAAAAGCCAGATTGGACATGTTCACGGGGGGTAGTGGCAGTGGATACATTGGTAGAAGAATGATGCTAGAGATGGAAATACCAGGTAGGAGACAAAGTAGAACATCATTAGAAATATATTTTTCAACAATTTTATTTTTATTATTCTGAAACCAAAGGGTGCTGTGTGTACAAAGAATGGTTTAAGAACTGTATCAAGTGGCAGTGACTAAAATGTCTCTGCGGTGACCAAAAAATTGTGATGTCGAAATTGGGTCGCATGCTTTTATTTGTTACTATTTAAGGCAGATATTGAAAGGTATTTTGGAGACATTGGTAACCAACAATGGTTTTACTGATTGCAAAACTTACTGACTGTTCTTCCACAGCTGACCTAAAATAATATCTAAGATAAAGATGAAGAGGATGTGAACAATAAGAAAAATGACCAAACCAACAACATAAAAAATTGAAAGCTTGTAAATCTTTTTACATATTTTTTTGTTGGTACTGAGTTTTAAACCTGAAATGTCTACTTCTTATAGTGCAATGTATAAGTTGCTGTCCCCTACTCAGCGAAACCCTTATATTCAGGCATTTCAGTGGCACTTCTGAACAGTGTGTCATAGTCCACTGAAAGACCCTGACATGTATTATATGTTACATTGTCGGGTTTTTTATTTAAGTTTTTGTCTAATGGCTAACTGTGGAGTGACAGCTGAAACCCCTTCTCCCACAATGGAGTAAAAACATAATATACAGTAGATGGCAGACTTTGAGCTTTGTAAGTGTTTTTTTTTTAACTTGGATTTATCTGTTTCAGCTTTGTGGTTCATTCAGTTGACAGTTCTTCATCACATGGCAAGGATAATGGCAGCTTTGTATGATGTAACTTCTGACATATATAGAAGACATCAGATAAATCTGTGCTTATCTTTGTTAGTTATTCACTGACATCGAAAGGCTGTGTGTCCCCAAGAAGATGCCTACTACAGAGTTTGGGATGTGAACATGGTTTTAACAAAAAAATTATTACATGTACTGTGACAACAGGAAGTGCTGTTCTTAAAACAAAGTACTGCTCTGCATTTGTGTAGATGGACATGTAAATATTTGACATTTACATTATTACAGTTTTATTCATTTGTACTCTGTAAAATATCAGTTAAGTGCACAAAACTGAGGTGCAGCCGAGCAATGAGACGACATGAGTTGCAGGCAGCACTGATTATGTTTCAAAACCTCCTACGGAATACAAATGTAATTGATTATATAAAAAGAACGCCAAAACACCCACTAGTAGTTATTTTGGACCTTTTTAAATGCTTTTTAAACGGCTAATGGTCCATTCTTGAGTGAAATATTAACCCTTAAGGTTAATATTATTAGTGAAATATTAACCCTTAAGGTTAATATTTCATTTAGGTGTTTGGGTCTGTGGAGCCCGTTTTAATTAAATGAACAGAACATCCATTTCCACACTTCTATTATCCCTGGGTCCAGTGGACCCGGAGATTTTATATGTAATAGAAATGTGTAGGGGTTAATTTAATATGCTTCATAATAACATCAGTATGACACCAGGACTTGAGGATCAACACATATAAATTATATTACCCTTCCTATAGGCCAGGCATGGGCAAACTAAGGCCCGGGGGCCAAATACGGCCCGTTGAGCTTCTTAATGCGGCCCGCCAACCTTGTCCAAATTAAATAATTAATGTATATTTTCATCTTACTTCTGCCCTTTGCCTGCAATGCCTGTGTTTTCCCTGTAAATGGTGTCATAAAGGGTATTAGAAATGTAGCATTTTAGGTTGCCAAATATCTTTAAACGACCGTCCATTTTTCTGCTTTTGACTCGGCCCTTGTGTACAATTTTAGGACCAGTTGTGGCCCGCGAGTCAAAAAGTTTGCCCACCCCTGCTATAGGCTCATCAAGCAACATTTAATTACATGAGCATTTGAAATAAATTATTCTTAGGATTTTTCTCACATTTAACTCTGCTGAGTGGTTGATGATTTGTTTTGTCCACACTAGGTTTAGGGGTTTGAAAAAAATAATAAAAATCCTATGAACCGACGCATTTGCCCATGTGTAGTCAAAGTGTGAAGGCGTACGGAGGTTTGCAATCTGGTCTGAGTGCTGTGAACTGAATGGACTGTGCACATTCCCCTACTGTAGGCACTGAACTGAACACTAGCTCGCTGAAATCTGATCAAAAATATTTATAAATAAATGTGTTTTTCTGAGCATGCTTAGGCCATCAGAGAAGGCTTTGCTGTTCATCATTCTCTTCTACAGTATTTCACAGTACATGCTTGAGTTCATGTTTCCCTCAATGAAATGCAACTCCCCAACTCCAGCTGCACTCATGTAGCCCCAAACCATGACATTCTCACCACCATGCTTGAATGTAGGCACGACACAAACATCTTTGTACTCCTCACCTGGTTGCCGCCACACATGCTTCTCACCATCTGAGCCAAATAAATTAATCTTTGTCTCATCAGACCACGGGATATTTTCCCAGTAAGCCATGGCCCTTGTTGACATATCCTCAGCAAACTTTTGGCTGTCTTTCTAGTGGACATTATTTAGAAGAGGCTTCTTTCTGGGGGGTGACAGTCATAAGAAACCAATTTGATGAAGTGTGCCGTGTATGGTCTGAGTACTTACAGGGCGACCCCCTACCTCTTCAATCTGTGCAGCAATGCTGACAGCACTCCTGCGCCTCTCTTTCTTAGATAGCATTTGGATGTGATGCTGTGCACGTTTACTCAGTGTCTTTGGACGTCCAACACGAGCCCTGTTGTGAGTGCATCCTGATTGTTCAAAATGCTGGAGGATCTTGGCCACTGTGCTGCAGCTCAACTTCAGGGTGTTGGCAATCTTCTTGTAGCCTTGGCCAGACTTATGTAGTGCCAGAATTCTTTTTTAATGTTCCCAGATAGTTCCTTGCCATGGTGTGCCATCTTGGGCGTTCCAGTGACCAGTATGACATGAGTGTGAGAGCTGTTCTACAAATTGAACACATCTGCTCCCTATTCACACCTGAGACCTATAGGAGTAACATGTCACATGGTATTTTGGAGGGAAAATGACAAGCAGTACTTTGTTTGGACATTTAGGGGTGTAGTGTCTTTGGGGTGTACTCACTTTTGTTGCCAGGGGTTTAGCTATTAATGGCTATATTTTGAGGGTTTTTTTTAGGGAAAAATAAATTGACATTGCTATATAAGCTTTACACACACACACACACACACACACACACATATATATATATATATATATATTCAATTAAATGTTTTATATATTCTAAACATGCTTATACGGTTTACACCACAGCTCTAAGACCAGCATTGATGTATGTTTTAGAGACTAGGAATGGTTAGAATACAAGAGGCAGAGCTGGAGGTGGCAGAGTTAAAGATGCTGTGGTTCTCTATGGGGTGACCACGATGGGCAGGATCAGGAACCAGGTGATTAGAGGTAAATCAAATACAGGAAGGTTTGGAGAAAAAGCTAGAGAAGCTAGATTAAGATGGTTTGGACATTTTCAGAGCAGGCAGTGGTAATATTGGTAGAAGAATGCTAGAGATGGAGCTACAGTTGAGGATACAAGGGACAGTGTGAGATGGATATTGTTGACTCGCTGTGGCAACCCCTGAAAAAGGGACAAGCCGAAAGAAGGGGAAGAAGAGAGATGCAATTTGTGCTTATTTGTTACAACACTGCTTTAGTACAGGCAATTTATTTATTTTCTGCAAGCAAGTAAAAGCAGGGTGGCAGTAATTTGCTTTTGTTACCTTTAGGGTAATTGCTTCTTTACACCTCTCTAAAAGGAGTATGTTTCTGTCTCTCCCTACTACAGTACCCCCTGCTAAATGTTTCTTTAAAAAGGGCATCATCATCTAACAAGATCCATATGGTACCTCAATGCACTGTCAGACAAATGACTAAACACAGACTCTATTTTTCATGCATCTGTCCATTATGTTCCCTTGTGTGAAGCTTTTAAAAATGTATCTAGGTCACAGTGGGTATTCCCTCTGTCCACCTGCTGCAACCTGGAAACATCCTGTTAATTTTCTTTCTATAATACTCAAAAAAATGCTTGAGGTGGTGGTTATTGATTACCTGCAAAACAGAGATGTTTAATAAAGTATAAATATATGTATGTTTTATTACATTTTTTACAAGACCCTCCCTATGAAATATAACAGTGGGAATATACAGGAAATCCAAAGTATTGATATTGAATATCCAAAGTGAAGCAGCATATGTTGTTTTTTTATCATAAGTGAAAACAAAACATTGATCAGACAGAGAAGAGGTGTGTAGGTAAGATTTGTAATAAAAACATTTTAACAGAACAAATTCATCAGTTGTAACAAACTCTGCCAGTCCATCTGCTTGTGCAAGAGATTCTGGAGAAATGGGGAAGATATAAACAAGGGGGTGAAAAAGAAGATGAAGATGGAGCTTGTGGAGACATTCAGCACTATAATATTCGTAGACATTTTACAGTGTGGCACTTTGCCCCAGAGACAAAGTCTCTGTCGTTGGTGTGCAACTCCTTGGTAAGGAGATTGAATCCAAGTTAGGAGAGTTGGCTCCTTCCAAGTGAGTTCACCACTTGTTCATTGGTGGCTCCTCCGGTTCAGTGTGACTTTGGTGGCACTTGTGCTACTCCTGCTACTCAGTTATAGGTGGAAAAGTGGAAAAAAAAGGATGGGAGGATGAAATGTACAGGTGCAGGTAGAGCTGTATCATTAGTGTTAAAAATGTGTCTATCTTAAATAATGTGCTATTTAACTGCCTAACCAGAAAAGTATAATAGCCTGATGATGTTTGATTTTTTACACGATCGTGAGGTTGTCGGCAAGCAATCCTGAGGTGATAAACGCTTTTTGTAATAATTGCAGCAAGCGTTGTAATTGTTGAAAGCTTGTTGGAACTCATGTTGTGCAGTGCACATGGAATTACAATGTAATTCTAACAAGTGTTAAGCCAAAATACCTTATTTTATAAATTGGGAAGTAGCATTAGCTTAAAAGGGTACTGTTACATTAATCATTTTGGGAACTGTTGATTTGGGAATATAACATTTTAAATTGATGGGAAAAGGATCTAAGTGATGGGGCCGTCTGCTGTGAGCCAACCCTAACTTCTACACAACACAATCAAAAGTCCAAATACCTGCAAGGAACTGAACCATTTCAGTTTTCAACATCATAAAGCTGTTTTAGAGAAGGACAACATTTACAAAAAGTGACTAAGTAGAGGAATCTTGAATATAAAACATATACGTTATTTAACATTTTTGCTTCATAATTCCATATATCTTCGAATACAGTACAAATGTACTGTATCTGTTTAACGAATCCACAGCTGCAACAGGCTTTTCAAAAGTAAGACCAATGTAGAAGGATCTCATTCACTCATGATGCCTATAACACATAAGACCACAACTTCTCCTGCTGGATGCAGAAATCCATCAATCTAGAAATAAATAAATAAGGAGAATGAGGGGTGAATGGGGATTCTAGTGATTGCTTAAAGTTATGGATTCTCACTTTTGACAATTTTGTCCAATTAACCAACGACCAAAACAAAAAAATTTACAGCCAGTGGGGGTTTCAAATGCTTTTATGACTGGGTCTTTGGCACATAACTCCCTTAAGTGAGAACCTGTTGTTATCACATACACTTATAGTCATATGCATGAAAAGTTTTTTATTATTATTAATTTATTTTGCTTAATATATAGCTGGGAGTTTGACTAAATATGGAAGTAGTGACCTTCAAACAGTAAACAGATAATCATTTTTAATTTGTTTATGTACAATATTATTAAATTTGTATAATTATTAATAAAAATTTTAATAAAAATGTTATATATAATATTCAATTTCTTTTTAGTACAGTATCAAGTATGGTATGATTTTATATAAAAATGCTAATAGATATTCCACAGATAGTGTATTAAATATATTTTTAATTGATGAAATTCTAAATTGTTGTTTTTGTCTTTTTGTCTTTAAAGGAATGCACCATAATGACTATCAGCACAGTCATCTGGATTTAACTGCCCTTACAGCTACTCTGGGTAAGAACCATGAAAATAGGTTAAGCCAGTTCATTTGTATCACTGTGGTGTATTGTGATACTCCACGGTGAAACTGCTGTGCCACTGAAAATGTACCATTACTTTTATACAGACTGTGTTGGGAACTGGCGTGAACCAAACTACATTGTAACCGTACAAGGTTCTTTTTCTTTGTTTCATTTTAGGCCAGCGCGACTTATAGTCTGGACAATACTGTGTGTTTGTGTTTACCTGCAATCAAGTTACTTTTATTATCCTTTGTCTATCTGATATAAGTCACTTATATTTCTTTATATTTGGCTCCCTATATTTAGCACCAATTCAATTGTTTTGGAAGTCCGTGTTGTCAATAAAACAGAATTAACCCATAGTCTGGGAAAAAAAGCAAACACAGAAATAATTAAAGCAGTGTTGCATAACATTATCGAATTGCTGAATTAGTCCTGCATATTTATGATGAAATTGCAAAACATGTTTTTAATGTTTTGGAATGATTTATAATCCCACTTATTAGTGAGAAAAAAGTCATATTTTAAGTTTATACTGCAGTAAATTCCTAGATTCTGAATTCCTTTCATTACTCAGATAAAAAAAAAATTGTTAGTATGCACAAGTGGACCATACAGGTCATAATTAAGTCATAATATCAACATATATTTTTCTTAATGTCTTAAGTACTGTCAACTCTGGACACATTATTTTTATTGTTCCTGTAGAGAGACCGCAGCGGAAGAACAAGATTCTGACTTCAGCAACTGAGCCCTATGATGCCTCACTCTCAAAATCCTTCCAGAACCTAAGCCACCTACCACCCTCCTACGAGCTGACCCTAAAGCATGATATAGGTAAATGCAGCTTCTATATAAAACAAAAACTGGTCCAACTGAAATTTTTACAGGATAATGTTTAGAATAGATATAAGACAAATACATCTATAGAAATCAAATCAAATAACTTATAGAAGAGTTAACTGACTAAGGTAGATTATTCAATGGTAGAACTTAATTTAGAATTTGAAGATTAATCAGTACAGCTACCAAAATGGCATGTGTGTCACTTTATTGATGATGATGATCTATGTACCATCTATGTACGTTCATTAACAATATACCCAATGAAACCATTTTTAACCATTAGTGACTTCTGGCTGCTAATTATCTGATTAATTGAATATACATTACCATGACAACTTGTAGATTTAAAAAAAAGTTTTGCAATGTGGCCTTAACATCTGCCCCAGAGGCACTGTCTCTGTCATTGGCGTAAAACCACAGAGTTCACATCCTGGGTAAATTCAAATACTAGTTTGGGCAGTTGGCAATGCAGTGAAATATGACTCTGATGGCAGTTGTGAAGACTGCTGCCTCCACAACTCAGTAACGGATAAATGGATTAAAATGGATGGATGGATGGATGGATGGATAGACAAAAAGTTGAGGAGGAGTTGAGAAGTATTGAGAAAGCTAAGCTAGGGTTACCGTCAGGAACATCTTCATGAATATTAAAATCAGTTATTATGATGTTTTTATTGGTGCACAGAACCAACTCTGCTAGAAATTCTGGGAATTCACTTAGGAATTCTGAATATAGGCAGGGTGTGCAATAAAGAATTGTAAAGAGGAGATGGTTTATTGAATTTGTAGCCAGATCTTAGGAACTGAGAACAAGGTACTCAAATGATTTATAAGTTCCAGTAGCCCGAGGGTTAAGTGGGATATTACAATTGAAAATTGCAGCAACTCCCCCACCTCTGCCTTTTCCTCTAGCGATATGGGCATTTGAGTGGGCGAGGGGTGTTGCTTCATTAATTGCAACAAAATCGTCTGATTTAAGCCATGTCTCAGATAAAAAGAGTAGATAAAAAATATGATCATTAATCAAATCATTTATTAGTAAGGATTTATTTTTTAAGGATCTAATATTTAACAGACAGCACCTAATCATGGTGTTTGTCCCTGTTTCTGCTCTATGTGTTGATGATCTAATGTTAATTTTAATAAGGTTAGTACGGTCTACCCCTCTTCTGTCTTCTGTATGAATTTATACATGGGAGCCCTAATTGTTGGTATAATGTTGATCTTAAATGGAAGTTCAACACTGATGCACAGAGACATGTGTAAGACTACACCTCTGTGTGCTGGTCTGGGCTCTTTGGCATCATGCAGTTGGTGTTGAAATTTTTTATATATTCCTGGAAATGAGTGTAGCTCCATCCAAGGTGGGATGGATGCCATCCCTCCAAATCAGACCAGGTTTGCCCCTAAAGCTCAGCTAATTTTCTATGAAGCCCACTTTATTAGCAGGACATCACCTGTTGAATGACGACATACAGCTAAACATGTCGTCATTGGTCATGTTTGGTAGGGGACCAGAAAAGAAGAGCCTGACATTGTTTTGGCTAACACTAATTTTTGTGACTTCTGACTGACAAAGCCGGATGTCAGTACTGCTGACATGAATTACAGTCCATTACATGTTGTTTTTCTTCAGACCACCGACATTTACTGTACCATTGATCATTGATGTTGTCCCCTTAAATTACATAATTATTCACGTGCCGTCAAAGTGTCAGTAGTACTGACTTAGTAACCCATGAGTAAGTCCAGCGTAATTGCTGAGACCACGGCTTTGCAGTATCGGATTTTGAATATCGGTGGAAAAACCGATACCGATATGTTCCGATATCAAAAATTATGCCGATATCAGCCCGATATTTACCGGTGCACCGATATATCGGCCATCCCTAGCTATTGCACTTTTTGCTGCGGACAGTCTTCCATTTACCCTGGCTTCCCGGCTGCTCGAGTGCTGAAATTGTGGAAACATTAGGAATCGATGGGGCCCCTGTGTTTTTACAGTCCCCCTTTGCCACAATGTACGCATATCTCAAGTTGCCAGCACTAGTTGCCATCAACTGTTTACTTATCTGTCAGGGACAAAGCATGAAAAATAGTCATGGGTAGTTAAGAAAATTACTCCAAACACTGCAGTGTACACACTACACACACAGAGAGCAGTGTGATTTGGGAGGTGCTGCCCCTGCAATCCACCAACGAATTAGATAAATGAATTGTTTAGTGTAACTACATATAACCAATCCTACATCCACACTACTCCATTAAAGGATGATTCAATTGCTATTTTATTATGTCCTAAAAAATCTGTCTTTTCTCATTCAGTTGATAAGGACATTGATAAATATTACATGAGAAAGCATCTTCATCCTGACTTTGGAGGCCGGGGACCAGGCAGAAATGTTGATCATCTGCACCCTCATCCACATGAGCATCGCAAGCGTCCCCATCGAGTCCAAAGAGCTATGTCCCAAGACCATGTCCTATCTCCTCCCAGGACACCACAACGTGGGCATTACGGCCTGTCATCTTATGGTGTTATGGCAGCAGGTGCATATGGAAGCAGCCGCCATCTCTCTGAGGAACACCTGTTGTCTACCAGCCACCTCCTTTCTCAAGATCCCTTGCTGTCACCAGCAATGAGGCGTGACAAATTCCGTGAGAGAGCTATGGCACGGGCCATGTCTCACGCAGACATGCTAATGCCAACCACGCCCATAATGGACCGACACAAAGTCAACAAGCTGCAGTCTCAACACAATGTGTCCACTGACTCTTACAACACTTTGACGATCAACCATCCACTGTCTTCTTCTGCATCCAAGAGGCAGGCTTTTGCATCCCGACGAACACACACTGTGGACCACCTACAATACAATGCGGGCCACCAACACACACTTCGCACTGCCAGTAAAAATGAGGTAACTGTTTAATTGTAGAAGGAAAAAGATCATGAAAAAAAAGAAGATACATATTGATAATCTCTCTAAATCATCCACATCTTAGGTTTAAACTAACAGAAAGACTTTTTTCCCAGAGCACTTTTAGCTCTTTAAGCATTAAAAGTTCCTTCACACTTAAACATTTCTCAAATATGAGGCTTCAAATAAGGCAAAAAAGTATTTGTATCCACCCTAAGATATAAAGGTATACTCTATGTATTATTTGTGCTTTATTCTTTGTGATTGTTTTAGGGATTTTCAAGGAAAGGGTGACTCATGGTTAAAGCACAATTACAGTTTTTTTGTTTGTTCACTTTGTTAATTTTTTTTTTCTGTTAACCAGCCAATCATATAAGCTTATTAGTAACTATAGGTTGTTTGTTCTAGCTACAATAAATATAAATACAAAGTGGCTGTATTAGTAGCTGTAAAAAAAGGTAGCAAGAAAAAAATATTAGGAGACATAGCTGCCTTTTTCTCCTCCTGCAGAAAAGTCTGACTTTTCTATTTTGTTCATAATAGTAGATTTCATTTTAGATCATCTGAGTTCAAAAATAAGTAATTTTTTAAACAAATGTTTGTGAACTTCAAGCTAGTTTAGTTTTAGAACCTTTGTTAAAGGGTATTGAGTGTGAGTTAGCAGATATGTTGGGGTTTCCTGTAAAATAAAATTTGTTTTGTGAATCCAGTTGCTTCTCTGCTTAAATGTGAGATAATAATGAACCATTGATGATTTGATTATACCCAGTGTTGATGTTATTACTAAGACAAAGAGATGGAGCAATGATTAATACTATGTACTGTTTGGCTTTCATTTTAAATCAATGCCTATTACACACAACAACTTAAACTTTTACCTGTCTCATTTTTGGCTTGGTGTACAGTGTGATTTGAGGGGCAGTTATAGAGACTGCTGTCCATGTAATGGATAAGCAGACAAAGACGGATGAATGCACGGTATCAGAGATAATAGTATTTGAGATAATAGTATCTCAAATCAGGTGTAGAGGGTGAAAAAAGTTTCTAACTAAATAATTGAGAACAACTGAATTAATCTTGCACATTTCAGGTTCAGGTAAATTCATAAGGTGGATTGGTTTGTTTGGGAACACTAGTTAATTTGTGATCGGTATATGGCGTAAAAATCAGAAGGGCAGCCTGAAGATGATCATACCAGGGATAACAAACTCATAAACTTCTGGAGGCAGATTTGAGTTTTCCTACTTTAGTCCAAAAGAAATATTGTCCTTGACACAAATACACTAACACACACAATGAAATATGTGCCCTTAATATATGCCCTTATCTTAAGTGCACATGAGTGGTACCTGGTGGCTGGTGGATTATGCTAAAAAAAAGAAAAAAAAACAAAACAAACAATGAAAATTCTACATTATAAGACACATTTTGAATTAAATTTAAAAAACAAAAAACATTGGATTGCTGATACCATTTCAAATATAAATAGCTGTCAGATGTCAAGAGTCTCCTGAGAAGTAGAAGACGTTATATTCTCAATAGAGAAATATATTGGTTATGAATGCTATGTCAATATTTCTAAATCGTATCAAATACCTTCAAACAAACCTTAACACATCTCTTAAAGTAAAATACTCATAAACGGGTAAAAATACATTGAAGAGAAGGAAACATCGACGATGTCCTGTTTATGAAAAATGTTACTGACGTAGGCTTGTGTTGTTGTTATTATAATGTTTTTGTGCTTTTACGTTGTTTTGATAGTAAAGCTAAATGTATTATGGGATAGCAAAGCCTTGCGTGTGTATTTCCACAAATATCTGAAAAGTAAATGTAGAAAAATAATAAAAATTACTGTTTTGTGACCTTTTTCATACTATATCAGATTTATAGGGAACATATGAGAGACAAATAGCTTGAAGTCAAGGTTTTATATCAACGTTAAATAGGCCAAATCTTGACTAAAGTTTCCTGTCCTGTATCCCAACCAATATGTGTATGTATGTCATAGAGCTGGGATTTTCAACCTTTTTTGAACCGTGGCACAGTTATAGTTTCTAAATGTATTTATACTCACTTAATGTGAAACCTGGGCCTGTTTCAACGAACACCAAGTGGATATCCTGGACACACATAAAACTCTTCTAGTAGCTCTTCTCGGTCTCTCTCTGTTTTTAGTTTTTATTGCAGTCAAGCTCAATAAAAACTAAGAAGCTCAGCTTACATACATATGTGGTTGAAAACTTTTACCAACACAACAATATAAACAATTGCAAATATATAACCACCTCCATACACGTACAATACATTGCTTTCTTAAAATGTGTTAATTTGTCTTATATATCTTTAAAGCTTTTTGATTATTATTTATTACTGCAGCAGACTTCAGGTAATTGATCTGTGTACTGACACACGGAACGGAGGAGCTAAATTAGGTAAATCAGTGGTGTTATTTGGCAAACAGAAATCCCAAAATTACAATACAACAGCTCACTGCTTACACACATTTAGTCTGTGTAGTTGGGGAGTTGGATTTTCCTTTTGTCGACCACTCATACTAAGGCCTTCATCTGGGTCAGAATTTTGTCCAGGGCCGTGTTCGGCATTTTCCCTTCTCAAAAACTTCTCCATCCTGTCACTTGCTCATCTTGATGTCACTTGCTGTTACGGTCACTGTCGCGTAGCAATGACGCTTGTTTTCACAGGCATTCAGAGCCTCTGCTGTCACCTGCTGGAATAGGAGAGTATTACATCATAATCCACACAGCGCAGACACCCAACAATGGTTGGTTAGGTGATATTAGATCATTTCCACCGCACACTTGAGGATCCGCACACTGGTTGAAAATCACATAGAGGACTTTCTGGTACAGACTCATCTAAAACAGATCTGCCGTAATTTTTTTTTATTTATTGTTTACAAGGAACAAAATGGACAGGAAGGTTGGGAGAAAAAGCTAGAGAGGCAAGATTGAGATGGTTTGGACATGTTCCAAGGAGGCACAATGGATACACCTGTAGAAAAATGGTCCAAGAGAGCTATCAGGAAACTAAGCGAAAGCTCCAATTGGAGATTTATGGATGTAATAAGGGAGGACATGGAGAAAGTTGAAGTCAGAGTAGAAGATTCAGAGAAAAGGGTGAACCGGTAGACATTGAGTCATTGATTCCTGTGGCAACACCTGAAAAGGGGACAACCTGACAGGAGAAGAATAATAAGTATTATTTACAAGAAAACTTGGTTTATTTACAATTGTTCAATAAATGAATCAGTGATGCCATTGTCCATAGTGAAATATTATGATTGCGCTCCAATGTTTTTCCAAACAATTGTTTCCTTTCTCTACAAGCATGTTTGTTTGTATGCTTGTTCAATTTAAACTCCATCTCCTGAATTGCACACAGAAACAAAAAATAATTACCAACAACGATATGAATCCATAGGAATTGTTTGATCATGACGGTGTAACACTCTGGAGCTGACTGGCTTAAATACTCAGAGAGACAAACAACCACCTCAAGTTCTCAACATTATCGGTATTCCGGTCAAACAAATATCTAAAAGATTTGTTCTAAACCAAAAAACGCAGTAGAGCTTGATAGTGCCTGAAAACATTTTTCTACCACTATAAAATTGTGTAGATCTCTCATAAAACAAGCAAACATGTTTTAACAAATAATACAATAATATCTATTTTTTGCAATCGCAAAATGATAATGATAATATATTCATCCATCATCAAGTGCACAAGACCAAGTGGCAGAGGTCTACATGACCACCACGCAAATTGCACTGCACCATACCAGCACATCATACACATTCATGCAGATAGTAAGCACAGTAAGGCGCCAACTGCTCTAACCTGGTTGGGGATAATTATAGAATACTCAAATTCTCCAGTTCAAAAAATCAAAAATAATTGTAAGGACGGGGCCGTGGTTTGCGCTGCAGCAGTGAGAGCGGACTAGTGGTGAGCCTGATGCTGCACCGCATCTCCCTAGCAGGGATGTCCCTGCAGATGAACCAAGACGTTCATTGATGCCTTTGTCACCACTGCAACGGCGTGTGGCTGGCCGCAGGAGGAGTGGGCAGTTTGCTTCCTACCACTGCTCTCTGGGGAAGCGCAGACTGTGGCACTGGCCAGCCGGTGGCCGCAAGGAGGGGGTTCCTGGATGGCCTGTAGGGGGCGGTCAGTTTGGCAGAGGATCACCTGGCGGTTCATCTCCAGCAACCAGGAGCAGGGGCAATAAAGCTGGAGGTTTGCCCGCCGCCGATCGCCCTGATCCCTGGTGCTGGGATGCTATGTCAGCCCCGCAGAGAGCCGCTCAGGCATCAGGGCAGGAGTGTTGGGGGTGTGGACAGCTCGGGTGACCCCAGTGGAGTGCGTAACATCTCTGCAAAGAGTGACACACTTTTCCGTATCTTCTCACGGAAAAGGATCCCGAGGGAGATTCTGACAGATCAGGGAACATCTTTTATGTGAAGGAAATGAACTATACAGATTATTAGACAACAAGTCTATTCGGACCAGCGTCTACCACCCTCAGACTGACAGGCTGGTGTAGCCACTGAATAAGATGCTAAAGTCTATGATCAGGAAGTTCATTCAACGGGAAAGTCCAAACTGGGATAAGTGGTTGGAATGACTACCCTACACGGGGTTTTCCCCTTTTGAATTATTATTCAGCAGAAAGCCAAGGAGCGTGGACCCAGTAATAGAAAGCTGGGAGGAAGGTCCAAGCGCCAGCAAAAATTAAATTCAATATGTTCTGGACCTTAGAGCAAAGCTACACCCACTCGGACAGGAATCACAGGTTTATTTGCTCAGGGCTGACGAACATCAGCGGCGCCTATATGACAGGGGAGCTAAGCTGCAGCACTTTGCACCAGGAGACCATGTCCTGGTGCTCCTCCCATCTTCAGCATCCAAGCTGCTCGTTAAGTGGCTAGAACCCTTCATGGTCACACGGTGAGTCAGTGGTGTTGATTATGGAGGTGAAACGTGCAGTGAGGAGAGTAGACATTCAGATTTATCATTTAAATCTGTTAAAGGCATGGCTAGAGCCATAAGTGGTCGCCCTGGTGTCAACAGTGAGCAGATGGTCTGAGCTCTATTCTGTGTGACAAATCTCTCACGTCAACCCTGAGGGCAGACGTGGAAGAGCTCCAGCAGCATTTTTCTTTCTCCCTGGGCCCACCACACTTATGCAGCATCATATAGAAACACTGCTTGGTGTGACGGTGCTTTCACTGTACCGTCTTCCCATGCACAAACGAAATGTGCAGAAGGAACTGAAGAAGATGCTGGAGATGGAAGTTTTTGAAGAATCGCGCTGCACCTAGAGAAGGCCCATCATTCTAGTGGGTAAGAAAGATGGGTCTGTTCAGTTCTGTGTTGTATGGAAAGTCACCAAGGTGTCACAATTTGATGCTTATCCAATGCCCTGGGTGGACTCTTGGATTGGCTTAGTACACCTAAATTTTTAACTACACTGGATTTGACCAAGGGTTACCGGCAGATTGGCTTATTGCCAAAATCCCGCTGCAAAACGGCCTTCTCCACTCTCTACGATTTGTACCAATTTGTTACACTTCCGTTCAAGTTGTTTGGGGCCTCAGCCACATTTCAACGCCTCATGGACAGAGTGCTATGCACACATGCTGCCTACGCTGTCGCTTATCTGGATGACATGATCATCCATAGTGGCAGCTGGGCGGAGCATATGCGGCATGTGTTAGCAGTGCTAGAGTCCCTGAGGCAAGCTGGGCTCACAGCAAACCCAGGGAAGTGTGCAGTTGGATGGAGTGAGGTACGTTATCTGGGACACTGCTCGAGTCGATACAGCACTGAGAAGGAGTGCTTGGCCGTTACACTGCGTTCCAAATTATTATGCAAAAACTGTTCAACTGTGATACGGTAAGATTTTTTGTTTGTGTATGTGTATTTGTAGATGTGTATCACTGGCTCTGTATATCACTGAAACCATTTGAAGACACCTGTGCAAATTACTTTGGCAGGTGAGTCCAATTAAAGGGGAGTCTATTAAAGAAGGTTGTTGCACATTATTAAGCAGGCTACCATTTTCAACCAAGATGGCAAAGAAGAAAGACCTTTCATCTGCTGAAAAGCAACAAATAGTTGAATGTTACGGTCAAGAAATGACGATGATCAAAATTGCCAAGAAACTTCATCGCAATCATGGCACTATTGAGAAGTATGTAGAAGTATGTCCAGTGGGCCAAGCAATACCTCAAGACTAACTTTGAAAACTCTTCTGTTCACCGATGAATGTTGAGCAACCCTCGATGGTCCAGGTGGATGCATGCAAACAAGACTACGGAGGAAACAAGAAGGTGGTTGTGTGATGTTTTGGGCTAGTATGGGGAGAGAGATTTCCTGCCCTTTCAGGATTCCTGATGGTGTAAAGATGATAACCACATTGTATGTGGAGTTCCTCAAAGAACACATCATGGTTCAAAGGAAGAATCAAGCTTTTCGGAACAAGATAATTTCCATGCATGACAATGCACCACGCCATGCTGCAAAGAATACATCTGCATCTCTGGCTGCAATGGGCATTAAAGGAAACAAACTTATGGTGTGGCCCACCACCCTCCCCTGGCGGGAGGCAGTTCACATCTCATCAACAGCTCTAGGAGGCTTTTCTGTCCTTCTGCAAGGCTGTCCCAGCAGATACTATCCAAAAACTGACAAATTCAATGGATGGAAGACTTGAGAAGGTCCTTTTAAGCAAGGGGTCGTGTGTACAGATGTGACTTCACTTGTGATAATGTTTTGATTTGATAGTGCTTGATTTCAGTTACATTTCAGTCAGGCATGACCTGCAAATTTTTATAATTTCACACATAACCATTTTTTGTTCTTTATGACGATAAAATGTGTGGAAACTCAATTGTGCGCAATAATTTGAAATAATATTGGGTTTCTGTTGTGATTTTTATTTATTTTTTTAAATGTACTATTCTCATTGGGAGGTTTATTCAAAAACATTTGAATTGTACTCTAATGGTTGGTGACTGGAAAATCACGATGACTGCCATTCATATAGATAATTTTGGAAAATCTGAGAAAGTATGATTAGCATTATAATTTGGAGCACAAATTACTACCTCCTGGGGCACCCTTTCACTCTCTGCTCAAACCACACTGATGAACACCAGGATCACACGGTGGTACCTGGCGTTGCAGCCTTATAACTTTAAACTCATTCACAGGCGGGGGGCACAGTTTGTGGTGCTGGACTTACACTATTGTCCCCTGAGGACGGAGCAGGAGGTAGTGGATGGCGGGGGAGTTCGCTCACCCAGAACACCTGCCGTCCTCAAGTGGTGGAGGTATGTGGGGTGTGGTAGTGCTATCCCCGCACAGCTGTAGCAGGGAGCGCCAACCAGTGCGCGGCTGATGCTGCACTGTGTGCTGGTGAGAGTAATTTTACTAATCATGACTCTCCCTGTATAAGTTGGAGCCAGGATCGCAGGAGAAAGGAGGACGAACAAACAGCAAGCCAACTCCATAGTCTGACAGTGTGTGATGCACATAAAGTCAGCTGGGCAGTTACTAAACTTGAATAGAACGTGAACAAATGTGTTGAAGTTCAAAATTCTAGATAGAAGGTAAATGACTTTGATAGATGCCTTTTTCTCTAGCGTTTTTTATATAAATATATTTAATATTTGACGTACTGGGGCCTTCCGAAATGTAAAAGTATATGGTTATAAAGAAGGTAGTCATGTTATGGTGATCAGAGTGCCAGCAAAGATTTGAATTAGTATATCCAAATATCTTATGGTGTGGTCCAAAAAGATTTAGTTAGCAACAGGACTTCTTCTTGGAGTGTCAGTGTTTTGGTGTAGGTGGCAGAAAATAGTGAAGACCCATATGCAGAAAGTGATGTTGCTTTTGGTGCGTCTCGTACCTCCCTGGTGGCTCTAAGAAAAACAGTCCTTAGGCTCCATAATTTTCACTGCAATAAGCAGCAGTAAGATAATGGGTCCTACACTTACCTGGATCACTGGGTACAGACATATTTCTCATTAAAGCTGCAAGAAGTAATTAGGAGACCCTGCACCCTTGTAATACAGTTGTTTCAACAGATCAGTGCTTCTCAAAGGGCTACAGTCACTAGATGGCAGGCAAGCACATTTTATTATTTTATTAGTTTACTGCACAGTTTACCGCACAGCTTTCTGATCATAAGGGAAAAAAACTCTTTAAAAGTACATAGAAAAATGCGTCTGTATGTATTTCTGCCAGTTTCTCTAAAGAGTACGTTTTTTAACAATCTGACTGGGTATAGACTGTACTGTGAGTGCACCAGTACCAACGCTCTAATCTTCCAAACCATTTTTTTTTTGGTACTAGGTATAATCTTATTATTAAAGTATATTATGTTATAAGGTAAGCTAAATAAAACTAGTGTCCTCTACAACATTATACTGATGGAAACAAACATTTGCTTTCCTGAGCTGCTTATCCAGCAATATGACGTTCAAAAGGAAGTGGTGGCAAAGTTTTCCACATTTTATTTCACTTTCTTTGCAGGAAAAAAAAATCACAGGAGATGAGTTTGTTCAAGTCCCCATTACTTGAACTTAAACTCCATGAAACTGATAATTGAAAACATTGTGCACAGACTCTCCTCAAATTGGCGGTTTAAAAAAGTGGATACACATATTTTTCAATTAATTTGAACTCTCACTTATTCCCAAACTTACCTTAAGGTTTATATTAATAACTCAGGAGAATTTGAAAATAGAAGTGTTAGTGTTAGTGGAAAAAGTACACACAAAAAACACAAACAACACGGTACAATAAATGGTAGAATATTTATAGAATATATAAAAAATATTGTCAGAATGCGTTCAATACTCGAAGATCGAGGTAGACAACCAACCACGTAGCAACAGCACCATCCTTTGGTGTGTATAAATTACTGCATGTATTAAATGCACCGTGTGGATTATAGTTGCAATCTTCTTCTTCATTTCCTTTCGGCTTATCCCATTTTTCAGGGGTTGCCACAGCGAGTCAATAACCTCCATCTCACCCTGTCCTGCGCATCCTCACCTCCAACTCCAACCACCTCCATGTC
>JAFBJS010001370.1:0-35087 GCA_016785265.1 Paraplagusia blochii | reverse complement strand
ATATATATATATATATAGATAGATAGATAGATAGATAGATAGAGAGAGAGAGAGAGAGAGGTTCACCATAATGTCTACTGTGTCTGTGTCTGTGTACAGTGGCTATAACTGAACACTGTACAGATCCATCACTTAGCAGAGAAAACACAACCTGTACTGTGTTGGCTCTCAAGTGTATCTTCTATTGTGTCTAAAAGGACAAATGTTCTGCTGCCTCAACGCCTCTTTAGGGCGGTCCTTGCAGCTTGTGCTGACGTTGATGGTAAAGAGCAGTTTGAGCTGTGCAAACAAGCACTCTGGATAGACTGGTTTTGTTCCTATTTGTGTTTGTAAAACAAATACTGGAATCACACTGCCCGAGAACTGTGATGATTAAATACTTCCTTAAGCATCAGAAAAACATAGCTAAAGACCTAAGTTTGGCTTTGATATAATAATACCTTTTTATAGATATTACGTCATATGTATCCAAAATACCTGTATGTTTAGTGATTTTCATATGAATTACATGCCAATAATCCCTTTCAAAATTACATGTTGAAACTCCAACTATTTTAGTCATAACTATTTGGAGTGTCCAACTACAAGTTAAATAATAACATATAGAGTGTACCTACTACAGTAGAGTGTTTCAAAAGATCCGCCATCCACCCATTCATTCATCCAGTCAACAAACAAGCCAGGCCATCCATTCATCATCATGATCTCTTACCAAATTGTGAGGGCAGCAGTCTCCAAGACTGAAACCCAAATAAGTGAACTTTCATGCAGCTAGTGAACCTACCTACTGGAAGCCAATTGCCATTGCTTAAGCACCATTCCCTTGTGTACAAAGACTGGAAAGTATGTCACACCACTTTATTACTCTTTGTAGTATAATGTGGAGAAATACTGCTACAGTATTTTCCAGACAATAAAACTTTAATCTTGTGGAATTACTATATGCAACTCCTGTAACTTGCAATTTTTGTCATTAATATTTAAGGCAAACTTTAACTCAATATAGTAAGTTGCAGATATTTCAGAATAATTAATTTGTTATTTCATATGGTGGTTGCTTGTACTATTATTATTGAAAATCCTCTTCTTACAATATCGTAACTTCAATACAATTCAAATGATCTAAAATAATTTTACTCTGCGAGTGTCTTGTTTTAAGACACAAACTTGGCAATAACAGATAGCAAAAATGTTATTCTAAATTATTCTACTGGGGGTATTTTCTAGATTCATACATTTTTACATAGTTCCTTTTAAAAAATGTATTTATATGCAGTTTCTGAAAAAAATATCAGTTGCTGACTCTCTCTTAGAAGAGAGAACCTAATTAAAAATAATGAGGATTGTCACAAGTATCTGTGAAATGTAAGGTATAATATGGATGTTGTAAAAAATTTATAAAAATGTTTATTCTATAATAATTGAACTTTGAGGCAAAACTATAGGGTATGTCATTACACAACATAATAGAACAGACTATGTCTGGGGTATGGTAAACAGGAGTTTACCCAAATAATACTGCACCATACTGTGAGCATTTCCTGAGGGTGGTAGATCACTGGAAGTTATGTGGGTCTGGATGATGCTCTGCTCAGATCAGCATTTTCAGCATTTCCCGTAGCGTTTAACATTTCACGTATCATTTTCACACAATATTCCTGTTGTACCTGTTCAATGGTCCATCTATTAATTTACCTAAAACATATTAATATTTATACAAATATAGCATAGCACTTAGTTGAACCCCATTGTTTAAGTTACTGCTGCTCAGTTTGATGATGGGTTAAATGCAAAGGCCAAATTTTGTTGTGCGCTGTGAATCACAATGTCACAGTGACAAGAAAAATAAATTAATTTAATTTTAATCAACCACTATGGGATGTCGATGAAGGTTCTCAGTCAACTAGGTCATGGTCAAGGTTAAATAGTTAAGTTAGGCAATTGGACATTCAGTTTTTTGGAAAATGTTTCACCTCTCTAACTGTTAGTGGGGTTAGTTATATCCTGTGGGTGAGGAGAAAGGGGTGTTTTAAGTTCCTCCTGTTGGGTGGGTTGTTACCATCATTGCCGTAGTGGTTTTCGTCACACGTCTCTTTGATGCGTGAAACTGGTTATTGAGAGTGGAATCTTTTGGGTATTGTTCACAAAAGGCTTTGTAAGTGGGTGAAAGGTTGTGTCTCAAACCACCAACTCTGTAGAGGGAGGGTTTTTCCAGGTTGACAAAAATGGCTTCTTTAACACCTCTCTCAAACCATCTGTCGTCCCTGGCAAAGATTTGAATCTCTTGGTCCTCAAAAGAGTGGTAAGACGCCTGTAAGTGAAGGTAGATGGCTGAATCCTGACCTGAAGAGTTAGCTCTCCTATGTTGGGCCATGCGCCTGCAGTGGCTTCTTGGTCTTCCCCATGACGACGGCCGCACACTCCTCGTTACACTGAGTGGCATAAACCACATTGTCCAGCTTGTGTCTTGGGATCTTGTCTAGGGATGAACCATTTTCTGTCTCAGGGTGTGGCCTGGTTTGAAAGAACATGAATCTGATGCTGATTAAAAGGGGTCAGAGACCCCTACAATGTATGCAATGACGACATTACCCTTCCTGTTGTCCTCCCTCTATGTAGTCCTTTTTCTTAGTGGTTTTTAAAAAGGCCCATTTGGGATGAACACAGTTCTTAAGGGACGTCCCGATGTGGGCCTACTCCCTCAACTTACCTCTATTTGTAGTGGGGATGGTGTCTGCCCGTGACTGGAGTATTTGGACAACACCCAGTTTGTGCTCAAGTGGGTGGCAGTCAAAACAGAGGTACTGGTCAGTGTGTTGAGATGTCTATCTTCCATGATGTAAACTCCACAGTCCAAAGAGGCAAGAAGGTTGTCCTCGACATCTCCTCTGGTAAACTTGATGTTTTTGTCCGCTGAGTTGATGTGGTCAATGAAGCTGTCAATCTCCTGGACTTTGATTTTGTCCCAGGTGTCATCCACATAGCGAAACCAATGATTATGATGACTATGAGAGCACATCTTGTGTTTTCCCCAAACTGATACCCCCACTGGTATCACACTTCACAGGTAACCCCAGGTCTACCCACAGGACGGACCTAAAACACCCCTTTCTCCTCACACATAGGATATAACTTCTGTTACTCCCCACTAACAGTTAGAAGTGAAAAAAAGCCTCTTGGATGAGAGGAGAAATGTTTTTCAAAAAACTGAATGTCCAGTTGTCTAACTTAACTCTTTAACCTTCACTTTAGGATGTGGCTTCAGAACTTCCCAAGGCCAAGAGCACCGCATTTCCTGATTTGCACTGTAAAACAACAACTGTCTCTCTCTCATTGTGAACTTGTTGCTTAGGTTATGTGACACTGGAATTCATAACCATATAAAGTAAATGGTGTGTATGTAAAGAGCATGCATTTTACACAATCAACACCAGTTAAATTCACAGTCTCTATGCATGCATTTTTTTCTTGTTCGCATGAGGTTTGATTGAATAGTTGCGGGCACCAGTGACTCCTGGACTTTTTTTTTAATGCTAGTTATTGTTACGTTCTTTCTTTGTCACAGCGTTTCTTTGTCTGCTTAGTTTCCCTTTTCTTTCAAGTCAAAACCCCATTCCGTCTCGACTGTTTGCTCATGGTTGTTTTGTTTGTTCTACTCACCTGGATTAGACCAACAGGTAGTTGATTATTATGAGCTCTGCTGCCACCTAGTGAATTGAGGCTTATTTATTGAAGCATTTTTGCAGCAGCATACTACAGTCCAGGAACCCTCTCAGGCCACCTCCCAGGTTCCTGACTATTGGCACTGAGCACACCTAGGATGCCACAGCCCACTCATTGAGAAATACTGCTATAGGGCATGTGCTTTTAAAGCTTTCTTATTGTTCTGACAATCAACAGAATTCTATCTACAGTAAATGGAACAACTAAACTTTGTTTTAGAGTGATACACTACATTCTAATATGCTAAAAAGTGAAAACTAATTTCTTACTTGAATAATATTGATAATTCCCATGTAAACTCTATCTGTACTGTATGGTGGCTGACAATCAAACCTGAGGAACAGGCAATTACATGGCATGTCACAATCAGTGACAAAAGTAGTGCAAAACAAGTTTGACCTGCAAAGGAATGAAGATGTCAAATGTTTTTCCAGGTTGCTTAACCTGTTGCATAGGATGGACATCAGCGTGTTGCAAATGCTATGAAAGAAATGCAGAGGTGTGTTTGAGTCAGGATAAGGTGTACCCAACAGGAAAGAGTAGACAGATAGACATTTGTTCTCACTTCCATCAAGATCTTTGAGGCAATTACATCTCTGCTCCTATCTTTATCCTATATTGCCAAGATGCAGCAGAAGAGTTACACCACGTTCTTTCTAACCTTGGCTTTGATTATGGACATTGTTGGACTGCTTCTCTTCTTCATCGGGATCTTTGCACCTCTCAGTTTCTGGGACTTTTTTGTAATCTCTGGTCCTCTGCTGATTTTCCTTAGCCTGATATTATGGATATTCTGGTACATTGGAAACCTGACTGTGTCTGAAGAAGAGCTCAACCTGATGAAACCAGACATACTGTGATGTAAAAAGACAGTAATTGGATTTGTTTATGGATATCCAGAGTGCAGTGTGGGTATATAAAATAAACCCTCATCCATCCCAGCAACTTTTTCTGTGGCGTCTTACAAGAGTCTGGTTCACGTTCAGATCATATAACACCAAAAGGTTTGTGTCATTTAATGGCTCTATCTAGGATCGCAAAGTATCCTAGATAGAGGATACATATCCCCATATGAGTCCTTTTATGGATTTATAACATTTACTTTATTTATTTTGTTTATAGACTCAAAATAAAATAATTAATGGCACATTTGGAAGGATAACAAGTAATTTTCCTAATTGATTCTGTTGACTGTCAAACTCAATAATGCAATATACTTTTTTTTTTCTAAATGTATCTTTGCTGATGGTGTCTCTTGGCTAATTGGCTGGAAAAATTGTCCAAAACATTGACAAACACTTCACATACTAAACAGCCTTTTCATGAAACTTTTTGAAGCATTTTATCATTTGTATTATTTGTGTTTTTATGACAGCTCCATGAGTGGACTGGGAAGAATCGGAACTGCTAAACAAGATGGAGCCCTTTATCCATTTGCCTTTGTGGAAAAAAAAGAATTGGACTATTTAGAGAATGCATGTATGGTTTTTGCATGGAAATTCAAACAGAATCTGGAACACATTTGAATTATCTTACTGATAGGAGAGAGAGAGCACATCATTGACTTCTGGAAAACTGATCATTGTGAGTGCACTTTTCAGAAAAGCTTCTCTCACACTTTGCAACAACATATTAAAATTTTCAAATGATGTATATTCTTTTATGGTGATCATGTTGTTCTCTACCTGGGAAATTAATGTTACGTACTGTGGAGCTCCTGCTTGTGTAAAACTGGAAGAACAGGAAACGCAGCTTTGACAACCACAGAAGAAACAAAGAAAGAAAACACCCAGTTATCTTTTGTTTTTATCAATAAGGAAACAAAGGATGACAGCAAAACAGATGTTGTTATGGTGGAGTTTCTTCAATGAAGACATGGTTGGACCAAAAACGCAGCACTTGGAGACTCTTCTATGTTCAACGATTTATTAACAGAAAAAAAAACTGGCATTAACTTGAACAGACTCTATTCATATGCACTTAACTTGGTACCTAAATGCTTGACTATAAACTTCATTAAAGGCTAGGCTATTCAAGCCCAAACCAAAACCAGACAGCAGAACCTACAACTCTTAACATCAAACATCTTCAAAAAAAACATTACCAAAAAAAAAACTCCTAACAAGAGAACATCCAAACAATACCTGGCTAGACAGATAAGACAATGATCCCACCAAGACTGAGTGAGGGAGAGGGGTATATTCTAAGGGCACCAGGTGACACAAGTGAGACTAACGACGAATACTGGTGACTATGATGACAGTAATTACCCAACACCAGACAACAACAGGGAAAGGAAAAGAGGCAGAGACAGACAGACCTCACAGATGTCACACGTCAATGTATTTTACTGTACACAAAATCCAATTATTTTCTATCAAACCTATCAGAACCTACTTTGATTACTATGTTTTTTTTTTTTAACTTTCCCTTTTATTAGACACTTGTCACATGAAGGCATTGATGTCAAAATCAATTTTTCCAGAAAGGTCACAAAGAAAGATATAGTTTCAAAAAGGATCTGGTTGTAAATGGAAGATAGCATAGATGTAACTACTCCATAATATATTAATACATTTTACTGTGTGAGATGGAAAAAGTTGATTTGCTGTGGCAATCCCTGCAAAGGGAACAAGCCAAAAGGAAAAGAAGAAGGCTGCAGTTAATTACAAACCGGCATAGTTAGAAACTCTACTGCCTGGACATCATAAAATGGTTTGCAAACTCTCATGCGGTCTGTACAATGACTTAACAGGCCACATTTGGCCCCTGGGCCTTCAGTTTGACACATATGCTTTCAGAGGACACATTATGCCAAAATGTTGTACATTGACTGTAGGTTTACCAAGTTGAATCTTTTGGTAATGCCTTTTCCTAAAGGTCAGATAAGGTTGTAAATGTTTTGTAAAACATTTGTTCCGCAATGTTGTTTGCAATTTTGCAGATACTAAAATAACTCCTGCCCACGCACTGGTTTGAGTCAAATATGTCACCATTCCTACCTGAATGAGAATCCATCTTCTGCTTTACAGGCATGTGACTGTTGTGCATGTGACACATTGTACATGTTTGACGCAGAAGTACTGGAGGAACAAAAGTGATTTGTCTCGATTACACAAACACTTGTTGCACTAGTGGTGGATTGTCAGCCATATGTATTACATAAACCCACCCGCAAAGTTTAGCATTTGATTTTCCTAAAACGTGAATTGCATCCAAGACTCCTATTGCTATTCTGCTCTTAATAAAATAACAAACAGATATACATAAACTTACAAAACCTTAAACAATACTATGTTCAAAAATAAATACACACTTGTACATATCTAACAATGAACATAATAGTGATTTGACATGTTACAGTCAAGCCTTGAAATAGTCAGCCAAAAAAAATTACATTATTTATTATACGTACTTTAACCCACTTAATACCGCTAAAAGAAATTTAAAGATAT
The DNA here is from genome assembly GCA_016785265.1 of Paraplagusia blochii. Lineage (NCBI taxonomy): Eukaryota > Metazoa > Chordata > Actinopteri > Pleuronectiformes > Cynoglossidae > Paraplagusia > Paraplagusia blochii. The sequence continues at coordinate 27,909 of JAFBJS010001370.1, read as the reverse complement.
ATTTAAACAAACAATAAATGCATTTGCTATTACTGATGACTTGCTAAAAATATAAAGAAAGAAGGATTTATTTGCTATGAGCAAGTGAAACTAATACTTCTTCTCTTTTGCCTCCACACCCATCATTTTCCAATGTTGATCAGCACTCAAGGCACCATTAGCTCCCTCAGACATGTGGAGTGCGATTAATGTGTCAATTTAGCTGCTGCCCTTGGGGATAGAGAGGAAATGGAAGGGAGGCATAATGGTTGTCTCTCTTTCTCTCAACAAAGTAATGGAAACCCCACAGCTCAGTGCCTCATTCTCCCCAAGGATTCTGAAGCATCATCTTCATAGTACAGTAAATGCCTTCAACACCATAATCAAAATTATTGTACAGCATAAATAATCTGTCCTATAGGAGATGGCTGATAACGCAAACAAAAGTCCTTAATTACCATAGAAAATATATTTAATTAAACAGGAAATACGTAATGCTGTTTATAATCAGCTTGATTATAAACTATTTTTTAGGTACCATTTAAAGGACTATTTTATGCCATACAAGAGGGCTACCAAATTACACAAGGACTTAGTTAATCTTTGTAATTTGTTAAATAATCGTCTATATTCAATTGCCTGTTTTGAAATCTTACACAGTGAGAATAAATAAATAAATAATTACTTTTCATCTGCACACGTTTGAAATTAAAATCAAATGAAGAATTAAGAAGAAGGGTTTTACAACCATATTGACAACAGCAACGACAAACAAAAACAACGACCAGAAAGGTGCTTTTTAATAAAGTCTGTAATTATTATTAATAATAATATTAACAATAATAATAATAATAATAATAATAGTGTCGGCAGTGGCGACTTAGTGGTTTAGGAAGTAGTCTTGGGTTCGCAAGGCTGTCAGGTTGCAACTGAGTTGTTCTGAGCATAGCACCTTCCCGAAACACATAACTTCTTGTGGGTTTAACACCCACTGAAATGCTCAAAATATGGTGCAATGTGATTTGGTTGTCGCCAGCTGCCACTGCGACGTGGCAACGGGAAAGCAGAAGATGAATGAATAATAACAAAAATAACAAAAGAAATATGTTGCTTACTACACATTTGTTTTGGGTAATATTTTGTAGAGACGTTGTCATCTATACCGGTTCAGTTTAAAATGGCCCGGGAGAGTTTATGACGTTATCAGGGGCATTGATGCGAGAGTACTGCCCTCCAGTGGTGGAGATAATCGTTTCAACCTTGTAAGGCCCAACACATCAAAAAACATTCAGATAAGTCTTTTATTTTTCAATTGAGATGTTTATTTACCACTTTTTCCAAATACACCCACAAATTTGCTATATCATGTTGTTTATTATATAATTTTGTATCGCATTTGATACATTGGGCTTTTCCCACAACTTTTTTTAAACAACAATGATAATTTCAGACAAAACCACAGACTTTTCTCAGCAACATTCTGAAATTTTAGACCAGGTTTTTCATCATTTTTCTTTCACATTACACCTCTTAGTAGCCTTTTATATTTCATTTTGTGGTAGGCAGTCTCTGTCCTTGTCCAGGCAAAGATGCACCTTACATTTCTCACTGTTGACTTGTGAAAAGTGAAAAGCCTGTGCAGTGCTTTGTCGGGTTTCCCATGTAGGAAGATGGTCAATGCCATCTTTGCTCACATCAATAGGCAGACTGCAGCTTGGCCTTTTACAGGGGGTGTTGGAGTCACCTCAGGGCAGGATAGTGGTCTGCCACACTGAGCCTTTCCTGTAATTGTTAGAGAAGTTGCAACTAAAGCCAGAAACTCTTTCAAAGCCTAGGTTTCTCACATGGGACATCTGTACTAACCCCATGTAAAGGCCTAGAACCAGCTCTATCTCTTTGGAACTTGTGTTAGCTGACCTGCCCTGTTTTGCACACTGTACAGATTTGTTTGTTCTGCAGTTTCCAGTAAGATTTCACACCTGTCCTATGTGCCTTCATCTGTACATGCAATAAAATCGTTAATGATGTTTTCATTTTATTTTTCTTCCTCTCTTCTTCCTCTAGTCTTTTTGACATCTTGAAGATATGCATACAAGTCAATATAGCATAGTCATTGTTATTTCAGATATTTTAACTGTAATATAAATAATGAGTACCTAAATAAATATGCATTATTTCTATGGAGAAAATACTTATTGACTTAAATATTTGACATTATGCTAACCGATACTTCTCAAAAATTAGCAATGATTTCTCTGAAAAACTTGAGTGATGTTTTGGTAGTCATTTAGTATTTGAGTGATGTTTTGGTACCAAAACTACCAAAACAAAACTACCCTTGAGCTGCTTGTAGTAGCATGAAAATCCACCAGACGGCAGCAAACATACATTCATTTTAACTGTTGGTATACATATAGAATGTGACTAAGATATGAAAACTGATGAGAAGGTCTTTGTCCTAATATCAGAAACAGTACAGTTTATGTAAATGGACTATGGATTTCTGTCATTGTTTTCTTCCAAAACTAAAAATAAAAAAACGAAAGATAACACTTCCCTTAGTGTAAACGTTAATACCAATGGGTAAATTTAACTATATCTGAACATATTCAAGTCAACTTTTTCCCGTCCTCTGTATCCTCAAGTCTTACTCCACCTACCTCCATGTCCTCCCTGACTGCATCCATAAATCTCCCCTTTGGCCTTCCTCTTCATCTCCTACCTGGTAGCTCCATCTCTAGCATTCTTCTACCAATATAATCACTGTCCCTACTATGAACGTGCAACCATCCGTTAAGCTGCCTTCTCTATAACCAACTCATTTCTGATCCTGTCCGTCCTAGTCACCCCTAACTAGAATCTCAGTATCTATAACTCTGTTACCTCGAGCTCTGCCTCCTGTTTTCTATCTATTCCTAGTGTCTCTAATCCAAACAGATATCATGGCTTGTCTCACAACAGTCCCGTAGACCTTTACCTTCACCTTAGCTGGCATTCTTCTATCACAAACCAATCAATCAAATCAGATTTGTCCCATAAGGCCTCTCAGGGCTGATAACATGCATTGTCCTGAGACCCTCAGCTATGGTAAGGAAAAACTACGAAGAGAAAAAACCCTTTTAATAGGGAAAAAAAACAGTAGAAACCTTATGGGGAACCACAGGAAAAGGATCCACTTCCTGGTTGGACAGACAGTGCAATGGATATTACCAGAGCATAAAAATACCATTAAATAAAACAAGTACAAAGGTACATCGACAATGAACAATAAAAAATACATACATACTATATCTGACAAACACAGTTGAAGTTCTTCCAATCAGACATCAAAGTTACAAAATGGGCATTATTATGTCAGTACTGATAGGGGTTTTGATCCTGGTCATCCTAGTCCTGGTTGTCCTAGTCCTGGTCACCCTAGTCCTGGCATTGTCTTAATCATCAGCAACAACAGGAATGGGAAAGAGAAATAGAAAAAAATGGTAGTTTTAGAACAGATTTCATAAGATGGAATGAGAGGTGCGGAGCAGAGAGTGAGACAGAGGGGAGGGGTGCTCAGACTTTGCGCTCATTCTAAATGCATGACGTGAGAACCCCCCCAGCATTCAAAACCCATAGCAGCTTGGTGTAGACTACAGGATTGGTTCCCATAGGCAACATTAAATCTTAAGTCTCACCTTAAAGGTAGAGACAGAATCAGAATCCTTGACATGAAGCGGAAGCTAATTCCATAGAAGAGGGGCTTGGTAGCGAAGGGCTCCACCACCTGTTCTGCTTTTAATAATTTTGGGAACCACTAATAGACCTAAATCTAATGATCAGGTCCTTGATATATAGGAAGGGCCTGGTAAGAAGGGATTTTAGTCAATATGCCGCATTTTGGACTAGTTGGAGGTTCTTTAAGGGCCTAAAGTAATCCAGCCTAGAGGTTACAAAGGCATGGATTAGTTTTTCTGCCTCTTTGCGGGACAGAATATGTCTAATTGCCTTAATATTACATAATATTACGTAAATGGTAAAAGGCAATTCTGCAAATTTGCTTGACATGCTCATCAAATTTAAGCTATTATCAAATAAGACCCCAAGGTTCCTGACAGTAGAGCAAATGGGTCGAATATTTCCATCCCGGTTCTGTTAAAACAAATCACTTCTGATACTTTTCTCCAGTTGTTCCGTCCTGCCTGTACTCTATTCTCCACCTCTCTTCCACAGTCTCCACTGCTCTGAACAGTTGATCCTCAGTATCTAAAACTCCTGCACCTCCATCATCTCTGCCACCCTTTCATTCGCTCATACTGTATATACTCTGTCACGCTACGAGTGACCTTCACCTCTCTATGTTGTCCGCTAGTTGTTGCCTACTCTCACTGCAGATCACAATGTCATCTACAACATCATCGTCCATGGAGACTCCTGTCTGACCTCCTCTGTCAATCTGTCCAACACTAAAGCAAACATGATCCCTGTGCAATTGTTACAACTTTGCACATGACCCTTCATGGCAATTGGCAAAACTATACATATGATACAAAGCTAATTTACTTCTTTTGTTGTAGAAACACTGCCACAGAAAATGCAATGAAGGCAAAAATAAGTATATATTCCAGCATACATATAAACATCATCTTTGTGATCATCAAGGACTTCCTGATAATACAAAGATCATAGATCTGCAAGGGCCAAGAATACATTTCCTGCTATGAAGCAAGGCAACACCAAGATACATACATACTGTATAAAAAACAACATGGAATACGGCACGCTGGAAATATGTCTACAGCTGCTGTTATTTAGGGATATATAAGCTTCCAATCACTTGATGGCAGCAATTCGTGTAGAGGTTTGTGCAGATACAGAAAAAACAAGTGTTCATGTATTTTTAATTTAAGGACCAATCCTTGATGCAGCCCTACTTCAACCTTAAAGTCTTCTGTCCAACAGCACACCTCACCGCTGTGGTACTGTTCCATACATATCCTGCACCAATTGAACGTACTTATCTGCCACTCCTGACTTCCTCATACAAAACCACCATTCCTCCCTTGGTACCCTGTTACAGGCCTTTTCAAAATCTACGAAAACACAATGAAGCTTTTTCTGACCCTCTCCGTACTTCTCCATCAACATCCTTAAGGCAAATATTCCATCTGTGGTACTCTTTCTTGGCATAAAACTATACTGTTGTTCCCAAATCTCTACTTCTTTCCTCGACTTTATTCCTTGTACTCAGTCTATTCTCTGTTCTGTCACTGTCCCTTCTTCTTTGCTAATCTCTTTGCCTGAACACTCACCTGAACCTCATCATTCCACCACCAGGTCTGTTTGTCTTCCTTTCTCCAAACCGGCCCATCACTTCCTCATTACCTCTGTTCCTACATGGCCATTGAAATCAACACTCTCTCTACCCTGGGATGCTCTCTACAACCAAATCCAGCTCATTCCAAAACTTTTCTACTAACTCACGGCCTACCTGTGGAGCATACCCACTGACAACATTCAACATCACTCCTTTCATTTCTACCTTACAGATGCTTATAACAAAATCTATTTAGTTGCACTTATCTGATGGCTATATAGAGACTGTTTGTTGCTGTATATTACCTTTAGCCACAAGGATGTACTAAGTTCCCTATGAAATAGACATATCTTTCTCTCTGATAATGTTAGTCTACAAGTGGATTCCAGTGAATACTGATAATAAAACTAGTGAGTGTGAATCAACCATTTATAAGGTGTGAGATCATTAAGCATGTGCTATTATATAAACATTACTGTAGTTTACCGATAACAATACAACACAGCTGCACACTTTTGACTTTTTTTTCTGCCTTGTCTTTATTTACATGAAAACACTAGTAAAGTAGGATATATTGACCTTATTTCACAAATAAGTTTGCAAGATAAAGTTCTCAGCCATGGCTCTGAATACTCCAATACTATTATTGTCATCTTTATACAATAGAATACAGGACACAAATGAATGATAAAGAAATCCAAGATAAGTGACGGAAATGGTAATTTAATCAAGGGGGGATTTGCTTCTTCTACTGAAATGGAGGAACACCACTGCATCTAAGGTCACGTTGACATTAATTTGATTGAAAGAACTAATACACAAAAAATAAATGAAAAAAATAAACAGTTAAGGTCTGCGAAATTGCAATTTACAGTGTACATATTATATTTTTTTTTTATTGAAGTGCATATAATAAAATATTACAAAGGGTGCGTAAAAGGGTAAGGACGATGAAGGGAGGGTGTTAGTTTGTGAAATAGTGCGTGTATGTAGTATCATCATTGAATGTTAATGTCTTTAAATATTAAATGAACAGCTTCAGCATATTAAATGGGGACTATACTGTGTCTATAACTTAAATAGTTCACCTGCGATAGATTAATTTATTAATTTGTGCAGTTTAGTAAGACATAATGTCATAAAGTGCATCTGATGATCTGCAGTTATATGGAATTATGTCCTAATTCAACTCCTTTACTTACACAAATAAAAAAATCCAACACGAAACATTAAAATCAAATAAATGCTACATTACAGTTTACCTTACGATTGCACAATAAATGTTTATTTTAAACAGACAGGCAGATACCATTCAAAACAGGCAGAGAAATCACTTTGGCAGCCTTTGCATTCCCTTTTCTTAAAAGGTGTCAAACAATCCGCGCATGTATACTGTACTTTACGCATGCCATTTCGACCACGTTCTACATCAACCATTGTTTACAAACAAACTGGTGTCTTGCACATGGGCTGCGACTTTTATCAGAAAAAGAGTAAAGAATAAGTTCCTCTATTAGTTTTAGCTTTTCATTTATTTGTAACGACGATTCAAATTTATAAGACATAATATATCCCCAACCCGAGACCTTAACCCTGTGTTTGTCAATCATTATTGTGGTTGCACGTTAAGATGATGTAAGTAGATTACACGTAAACGTGCTGTAAAGCTCGGAAGGTTTGCTTTCACTTGCGCTTAACAACATTTATAGAGCTGCTTTGCGTTATACACCAACCAACCGTGATTCTGTCCGCGGATTGAGTCTGCTCTCTGATTGGCTGGATACCAAAGACTGCGTTTGAAACGTCAAATCCTATTGGTAAAGGCCCCTCTCTGTCAAGCTTTCCTTGCCATTTGTCGCTATGTTTGGTTGTTTCGTTTCGTTACCCTTTCTCTCCGCTCTTTGCTGGAGCTGCTGCTGTCTCTTGGCCTTGCATGTAACCACGTCCAAATCCTGACTCAAAGTTGACGCCCTACCCGTGGTTTTGGTCCACAAACACGCACCCGAGGGGGCACAGACGCGGACGTCTACACACTGGTGCCTCCATTTCACACCCTCCTCCCAGTACTTGCTTGTTTCACTCAAAACATGGCCGTAGTCAGCGAATCGTCTGGGCCGGTCGCCCGGCTCGAGGGCCGTGAGTTCGAATACATGATGAAGAAGCGCTCGGTGACTATTGGCCGGAACTCTTCACAAGGCTCCGTGGACGTGAGCATGGGCCACTCCAGCTTCATCTCACGGAGACATCTAGAAATTTTCACCGCCAGTGACGACGGAACCGGCGGCGGCGACTTTTACCTGAGGTGTCTTGGTAAAAACGGGGTGTTCGTAGATGGAGTCTTCCTGAGACGGGGTGCACCTCCCCTGCAGTTACCACGAATGTGAGTCTCGGCTTCTTTTATTTGGAGAACATACCGATGAGACACAAGCTGGATCGCGTTGGGTAGATATCTGTACTAAATTGCCACCGCGTTTGCTGCCACATAGGCTAGCACCAGCGAAAGGGCCACGTGTTGTAGCATGTTAGCAAGTAAGAACCACGCATCCTGTTTGCAAACCCATTTTCTTTGTTGACATTCCCGATAGCAACAGTAGTAATTAGCCTCCCTGTGCTTCATTCTGTTTAGTATGTTCTATACAAGCAGTCGTGTTTGAGAATTTTTATCTTATCAACCCAAAGATTAACGAGTTGTTCGCACAATTATTGTGTATGTCCCTTAGTTTGAGACAATGGCGTTGCTGTGTTGTAACTTTTGTTAAAAATTTAGGCCATAGAAACAGTATAGCATTAAAGCTAATTGTAGCTTTGCTGTCCAACGGGAGCAGCTTCTTTTCCACTCTAAACGTAAACAAACCCAGCTCGTCCCCGCCCTGCCGCCTCATAACACTAGAACCTCACAAAGCTGGGGACTTTTTCATCAAATGCATTGTGTGACGCAAGTTTCCCAAAATAATGTTGATTAATTCCTTCGTAAACATTAAACATAAATGGGAAATGGTTGTTGGCATCACAGTCCAGATCTCACTGAGGGTCTGGTATAGTAGGGCATCTACGTGTTGCATTATTTTTTTTTTATCCGGATTCTTCTTTCTCATGCAAACACATACAAAGTAGGCGCACATTAATAGAACCCTTTACAGTGACTATATGTTTGAATGTAATAGTCAATCGGCATTTTGGTATTAAGTGAAACAGAGCAAGCTGTTTAGATTTGGTCTTTTAAAATGTTATTTTCTGTTCGGCATCTGTTAACTCTATTTATAAAAATAAGACTTGCCTACATCTATCTCTAATTTTGGAAAAAATGTTTTACCATCAGATGGATTTGCTGTGCTTTCATGGAAACTAGTGTACATTTTCCCTTGGTTTTGTTTTCACTACTTTTCACATCTTTGTTTGTCTCCCCTTAACCCTCTTTTTTTGCATCATTAGGTATGTGCAAGGAAATCATTTGTGTCACCTTATGTTATTGTATTTCATTTTGGTGGCTTATGAGGAATGTGTAACTGTTTGGGTGATATTTAGCTCCCTTGGTCAAATTGTAAATTATCAGCTAATTTCTACGCAGAAAGACAATTAGGATATTCTCTTCTCAACTACTACTGCATTTGATCAATTTGCATAGAAATAGAAGCAACTTTAAATCGTCAACAGGAAGTCATTTCAGATATTTCACAATATTTTCTAAAAAATGTTTTCTGGCATTACACTCCACACTCCTTCCTAGTCTTAACTGTTACACAATTCTTTCAACTGTTTAGTATATTTTGTCTAGCGTATTTACCTTTTTTTTAACCGGTTTTTATTTCTTAAGTGATAGTTATAGTAAGCTGGTTTAAGCATCTGAGCCATCAGTCAATGCAACTATTTGGGAGATTCATGACAGAGGAATAGAAGCTCCCTATAGATTCATATTTTGGATTAATTGTGCCCTAGACATAATGTAATGCAGCATCAATTGTGTGACAAACAGTCTTTCGGAGCAGTCTTGTGTGATTCATGTAGCTGATGTATACGCGCAGGAGCAAGTGGGCTTGAAATGGGACTATCAGCATTATACTTTTTTACCAGCTGATACCACTGTAGTTTTTACCCTACAAAGTAATTAAGCAAAAAGAAAAACAAACGAACACAGCTATCAGCTATATTTTTTTCTATTTTCTATTTTTTTCTCCACAATATAGAAAATTTACAAATGCAATCAAGCCAATATATCTTGTTGCATCACTAGATACTTATTTATTTTCATAGAAAGAGGACTAGAAGCTGTCTGTAGTTTCATATTTTTTCTTAATATTTGTGTTGTCATTGTAATAAACGCAATCCAAGGTTATGTTTCTCAATTTTGGAGGATGGCAGTGGCTTTACTAAACAAACACAGTTGTTACTTTTTAAGTTCTCTCATATAGTCTTAGGATAACGATGCTCAATATATTAAAATGTAATTATAATTAAATGTTCTTTAGTCTGTTCTATTCAAATGTCACCACAGTAAATTACCAGCAGCCATTTTACCCCTTTATCTTCTGTTGTTACACAAAAAGTCCTTAAATCCAAAAATCTTCTCTGTGGTGTCAACATTGCTGTTGTAATGTCATTTTACAAACAACTCACACTAAACTTCACTTGGATTGGCCTGTTGTTGTTGGTTTTTTTTGGTCATGTCATCCTGGTCACTCTTGGAGAAAATCTTAAGCATTTTGTTATCATACAGTGTTAAAGAAACAAAATTTTGATTGAGCTAAAGCAAGTTAGTTATACATTTTCATCTTCCCTAACAGAGCAACTGTCTTTAAATCAAAATATAAATGCAGTTCTCTTTACTGTCTTATAAACATTCTAATTCCTCGTGTTTGGTGTTGATCTGTCACTATTCATCCCCAATTTTTGTCTGCATCCATTCTACCCTGCCTACTGCCTTTTACCTATTTTCTGCGTAGGGGGTCCTTGCATTCTTTGTTATTCTTTAAAATCTTTAAAGTCTTCTGTCCTTCCAACAGCACACCTCACCACTGTTGTACTGTTCTCATACATATCCTGCACCAATCTAATGTACTTCTCTGCCACTTTTGACTTCCTCATACAAAACCACAGTTCTTCACACAATATTCTATCACTAAAGACCCCTGACATTTTTCTTCAGTTTTTCCATGTCTGTCTGTCTGTCTGTCCTCTATTTTACACCTCTCTTCCACAATCTCTACTGTTGTGATCAGATGAACTTAAATATTGGAACTTCTGCACCTTCCACTGTTCTCCCTTTCATTCACACACGTACTCTGTCACACTACAACTGACTTTCATTCCTCTTCTCTCTGGCGTAAACCTCCATCCCTCTTCAGGTTCTCTTCTACTTGTTGCCTACTCTCACTCCAGATCACAATGTCATCTGTAAACATCATCCTCCAAGGAGACTCCTGTCTGACCTTATATGTCAATCTGTCCATCACTAAAGGAATCATAAAGGGGCTCAGTGCCCACCCTTGATGCCCACCTCCACTTTAAAGTCTTCCGTCCAACAGCATACCTCACCACTGTGGTACTGTTCTCATACATATCCTGCACCAATCTAACATACTTCTCTGCCACTCCTGACTTCCTCATACAAATCCACGATTCTTCCCTTGGCACCCTGTCATTGGCCTTTTCTAAATCTACAAAACACAATGCAGCTCCCTCTGACCCTCTCTGTACTTCTCCATCAACATCCTTAAGGCAAATATTTCATCTGTGGTACTCTTTCCAGAGATGCAAGGTACTTGGCATAAAACAATACTGTTGTTCCCAAATCTATACCCCTTTCCTCACCCTCAACTACTTTTTCCCAAAGTTTTGTGGTATGGCTCATTAACTTAATCCCTCTGTAATTTTTACAACCAAGCACATCACCCTTTTTGTAAATTGGCTCAAGAACAATATTAATATTAAGTTTTGTGATTGAGGTGTTTTCAAGAACTTGTTTCTGCTTTAGTTGACCCTATTGTTTTTCCTTTTTTCAGGTGCACATTCAGGTTCCCAAGTACAAACATCAAAATCTCATTCACGGCCTTGTCAACCGGTAAAAAGGCCAAGCGAGAAGCTCCAGAGTCCCCAGTGAAACCGGTGCAGCCACAGATCTCCCCACTGACCATCAACATTCCAGACAACATCGCTGATCTAATGAGCCCACTTCCATCACCAACTGGCACCATTAGGTACTTATTGCTCTACAAAGATTTGTTCCCTGTTCAACAGCGCTAATACAGCCCAATGGGGTCAACACAATAAATTGTATTTGCAGGAAAGATTAAATAATTAAAAAAAAACAAATAAAAAAAAGAGCTGTACTACATCCAGGATTGCAAAATTATGGGAATGTTCAAAGTTGAAAACTTTCCATGGGAGTTAACTAAAATAAGTGGGAATAAAATTTAAATTTTACAGCAGTGCTGTTAAGGCCACTGCAGTTCCCTGTGCAATTGTCTGTCTCTTGCACAAATAATTGCTTGGACGCCACACTTTATGAATATATTTTATCTCTAATTGTGTGTGCTAATGTAAGCTTTTTTTCACTTCTTTGACCACTAGCTTATCTATATCTCTCATAAATATGAAGTTGTTGCCTGACTTCTGCAAGACAGGTTTTTGTAATGAAATCAAGAATGTTGTTTCTTTGCAATTAATGTGGCCCAAGATCCACCTCTAAACATGTAAATCCTTGAAGTTGAGGCAAGATAGTAATCATTTACACATACATTTCCTCTGTACAGACCTTGCCCACACTGTTATCAAACTTCCTTAGGCTGTAATGCCATTGCCTACACAATGACAATGGAGTTGGAGAATGGAAATCAATTAATTAAAAATGCACATCTGAAAATTAATGTTCAAAGTATAGTACATGCACCAGGGCAGTGTTAAGGTTAAGGAAGCGGACTTGGGTCCGCAAGGTCCCTGGATCGAATCCCCCTACCACCAAGTTACCACTGAGATACCCTGAGCATGCACTTGATGATGGGTTAAATGCAGAGGCCAAATTTCGTTGTGCGCTGTGGTGTGAATCACAACATCACAATGACAAAAAATGAATTTAAATCTTAAATCTTAAATTGCACATGTGGGGCACAGCAGAGGCAAGTGCTCAGCTTCAGCAGGCAGTACGGTATCAAGCCTCTCCTTGTATTAGTAATTAATATTAGTAGAAGTGCAGACAAAGATTGAACAGAAGAGTGCATACTGTACAAGACATGTAGACTGTATATAAAAGACGGTCACAGCACAGGAGCTCACATTATTGTGGTTAACACTCCTACTTTGTTTGGGCTTTGCCCTAAAAGCCTGAGAAGATGAAGGACATTAAATTAGGCTAAACATTTGACACACACTCACAAAGCACAATTTTAACTGCAATACACTTAATAATACCGCAACAGTGCTTGTGACACAAAAATAGTATGTACAGTTGTGTTTGTATAATTAGATTATTTACAAAATTCTCTATATTCCTATTGAAATTTTCCAGAACATGTAAATGTAAATGTTTCCCTCCTTTGCAACTCTAACTCCAGGTAAATTTTAAACACATCTACAAGTGCAAGGACATCCTGAGTAAATTTGTAGAATATGAACTAGGGCAGTGAATATCCTACTCACAAAACGATCTGATTTAATTTCAATTCAAAGGCTACAATTCGGTTTAATTCGGTACAAATTGACGATTTAGATCGCAAGTGCTCTGTTACTTCAAGGAAAAAGAGGAAAAAAAGGAATGACATTTCAATATAGTTTCTATTATTCCATTTAGTGTCTAGCATCAATACACCTTTTGAATATTAAATCAGACAACATAAGCAATTTAAGCCCATGGATACAGCTGGGCCTATATATTATGTATATTTAGGCCTGAAACATGCACTTTATTGCCCAGACAATCCTTGGAGGGGATGTAGGATAGTGGTTCTTGGAAAATATCCTGTATTAGAGCAAGAACACACTCCAAACTAAGACAAAGCAAAATGTGGGTAACAGTTGCTATGGTAACAACTCTGTCAGTTGCAAAGCTCTGTGCAGGCCATCTTATTAGAAGATGGACTAAAAAGTAATCCATTTGTCACCTTAATACAAGGCTCTTGTCAGAATAATCAAGCCAGTTGTTTAAAAAATACATATGTTATAAAGTAATCAAAAATAATTTAAGTATTATTTTGATGAAATAACCAGGACAATTTATCTGAATTCTGCCGTAGATGGAGATAAAAAATTAGGTGCTTTTTACAATTTATGCACCAAAAGTCAGAAAATGAAATAATATGCCAATTATTCTAATAAATGTCAATTATTTGAACTATTGCTGTGAATGCTGACTGTGAAATTAAATGCACTTTGATGGCATAAATCAATATTTATGTTTCAAAAGATAAAACAATTCCTATAGGAATATATTCCTATATATAAACAATTTTATATATAAAAAATATTCAGTACATTTAAGCAATGTTATTCAATCTAGAATGTTCAACTTGACCCAGGCCTCTTGCTGTATACATTATTATTTGTTAAATTAAACCAGTTCTCTCGTAATAACCCAAAATGCATTTAAGTTAATTTCCGGATCATTTCTCCTGCTTTATTTCCACATCCAAATAATGATCTTTGCAACAGGGATTATGTTCAGTGGAGAGAAGTTCAACATACCTATTAAAGTGCATCTCCGGCGATGTGAATCAGTCAATGCTGGTGTAACCAGAGCACATACAGAACACCATTATGTGGCAAATCCCAAACTTGTCTAAAATGTGTGTGATCTTTGACAACCAGGTGTTGTTCTGCATTATCTGGTGGTGAAGTCTACATTACTCTCATATTCAGCATAGCGTTTGGATCATTTTGATTTCAGACTTGACTTGAGTTTGAATTTCTTAGCACATGCACCCTCTCTAGTAATTTCAGCATGTTTTGCAAATTGCTATCTGTTGCTCTTTCTATGCTATATTTAGAAAGAGAAACATATATTAGATGGTGGGTTTTTGTTTACTTTATCATAACATGTTTCTTCTGACTGTGAAGATAAATAAAGGTCTAGAGAACAACAAATCTATCTAATCATCTAATCAGTTCAAAGTCTGCCTTAATGGAAAGTCTTCTGTGTGCCAACCTGTTATTAATATAGAAGAAAAAGAAAGGGCTCGGAGGAAACATCTTTAAGGTAAAAATGAAATACAATACATTTTCAAGTCAAGTTTGAAACCCAAGGTGCCACTAAGGTGCACTTAGCAAAGCACCATTACCAGCTTTTATTTATTTTGTGCAATGACTTATTGTTTATGTTTACTTTCACTAGACCCTCTAAAATTGCATTTAAGAGCTGTTGCTTTGAAAGAGGTTTTTAATTTCTCTATGCACAGTCTGTGTAAAGTGTTAAGCGCACACTCACCCATAGTTTCATAATTATTCAATTGTACTTGATAAAATGCAAACAACAGGGGAACTTTTTTTTTTTACCAGAAATTATAAAAAATGAAAATGAAGCAAACATCAGCCCATGAACATAATGAACATCAGCCCATGTTCTTGGAAGATGGAGATGTTTAAGTGTCAAGAATCAGAACTTATATCCCATGCATTGTGAAAGGTCAAAGATTAAAGTTGTCTTCTGGCTGTGGTCACTTAATACCAAGTGTAAATTAACAAATGGCAAGCAAAATTGTGGAAATTCCTCAAGTAATTCATAATAATTAGGGATGTTCTGTATTAACATTAATCGATGTCCGATATTGCCCGAACAGTTAATTTCCGATACTGTTATGAACCAATACCGATATATGCAGGTGATTTCCCCTGAGTAAGTGTGATACCAGACTAAAGGCATACTATAAATGACTGTGCACAACATAAACTTTTCGGGCAGTTGGTGGCCTAATGGTTAAGGAAGTGGACTTGGGTTCACAGGGCCCCCGGTACAAATCCCTGTACCGCCAAGTTACCGCGGTGTGCCCTAAACTGCTCCCCAGGTGCAGGCTCAGCCAGCAGCCCCTGCTCACTACGGTGATGGGTCCCGAAGGATACTCTTATTATTATTATTATTATTAGCATGCTACTACAATATAAAATAAAGAAAAATGCCAAATTTATTTTTTACCATTTTGTCAGTCCTATGATTCTTTGTGCAGCATTTAAATGCACACAAATGTCAAGTTTTGGACAGAATAACTTAACGAGTGAACAAACATTTCAGCATTGTGACGACTCTTCTCGTTGATGACATGTGAACGGCGTTTCACTGGCAAATGTCGGAGAAATGATTATTACTAATTATGAAAACAAATACGATTAGTCGAGAATACTCCTCAGTAAAACCAGTGTCTTTAACGGGAGATAAAGTTTTATTATCCAGGGCGATGAACTCCATGATTTCTGTCTGATCTCTTTTGCTGCTGGCTGTTCTTTACCGTATTTAACGACGACTCTTTGCTGCTGCTGCCTTGTAGTCGTTTCACTGAGTCCATTCCGTGTTGTTTTTCTTTCCCTCGCTGCAGAAAAACACCTTGTGATAAAGTTAAAATCTTGCCCTAAGTAATTATAAATCGCAGTTTTCTTATACACAAAAACTCCTCAGACCGAGCTCCCAAGACCGCGGATATTTACTGTTGCATCGAGCATTGTTGTTGTGCCTTTAAGATGACATCATTTATTAGGTGATAGTCAGAGTATCAGTACCCCATGAGGAAGGAGGAATGAGGAAATTGTTAATTAGGTGATATTAGAAAACTTCCCATGGCACACCTGAGGATCTCTCTGAAAATCACTGTCTTTTACCATAAGAAACACTTTGGAAACCACTGGTATAGATGTTTCAAGACTGTAATTTATTTTGACTGCGGTTAAAACAAATTTCCTTTTGGTTCTTTTTTATTATGAATTGTTTATTATTAACTATGGGGGAACAAAGCTATATTGGACCATGTCATCCCTCAGTTTTCTTTAACAGTACTGTGTGACCACGCATAACTACCTTGTTCTTTGCTCCCCAGTGCTGCAACCTCATGTCCTTCAAGCCCGCTGGGTGCTGGCTTGTCAGGCTACAGGGTAGGTGGTCGTATGGTTAGTTCTGCTGAGCTTCAACTCATAAATGACAACTCCCAATCTGAGAATGACAAAGAGGCCTCTGGAGGGGACAGCCCTAAGGTGAGACTACTGCGTCTTGTAAGCTTTTTGTGCCAGTCAGCTCCAAATACGCTACCCTTCCTGTTGCTTACAAAAAAAA
Source organism: Paraplagusia blochii (assembly GCA_016785265.1). Lineage (NCBI taxonomy): Eukaryota > Metazoa > Chordata > Actinopteri > Pleuronectiformes > Cynoglossidae > Paraplagusia > Paraplagusia blochii. The sequence continues at coordinate 11,392 of JAFBJS010001370.1, read as the reverse complement.
GCTATACCATTTCAAATGTTTGGTTTAAAACTTACTAAGCTGTGTAGCATTCAGATAATTTGATTGACTTTTCTTCTTTACAGGATGATTCCAAACCTCCCTACTCCTATGCACAGCTGATTGTCCAGGCCATAACTCTGGCTCCTGAAAAACAGCTAACTCTTAATGGCATCTACAATCACATCACAAAGAACTACCCTTACTACAGGACCGCGGATAAGGGTTGGCAGGTGAACTTTTGCCTTCTTCAACTTCAATGATTTTCTTTTTTTCCTTCTGGTTTGTCCCTTTTTCAGTGGTTACTACAGCAAGTCAACGTTTTCCTGTCTCGTGTATCTTTTCTAACTCCAACTATCTCTATGTCCTCTCTCACTGCATCCATAAATCTCATTTTTGGCATTCCTCTTTGTCTCCCACCTGGCAGCTCCATCTCTACGATCATTCTTCTAACGATGTATCCGCTGTCTCTTCTCTGAACAACCTTAATCTCACCTCTCAATCTTAATCACCTTCCTGTCTGCGTTCTCCCTCTAATTGTCTCATTTCTGATCCTATTCTACACCTCTCTTCCACAGTTTTGAATAGTCGAATCCAAGTATCTTAACTCCTGCACCTTCGTCTTCTAGTGACTGCCTACTCTCACTTAAGATCGCAGTACAACATCAATACAAACATCTTTATCAACAAAAAGGGGCTCTGGACTGACCCTTGAAGCAGTCCAACCACCACCTTGAAGTCTTCTGTTCTTTTAACCTCACTACAGTTGTACTGTTCTCATACAAATCCTGCACCAATTTAACATCCTGGCTACATCATACAAAACCACAATTTCCCCCTTGATAGGCTTTTTAAAATCTGCTAAAACACAACACCTTTGTACTTTCCATCAACATCTTCAAACCAAATTTATCTGTTACATTGTTTAACTTAAATGATCAAAAAACAAATTCCTTTGGTTTCTTTTTCTTTTGCAGAACTCGATTCGTCACAATCTTTCTTTAAATCGTTACTTCATCAAAGTGGCACGGTCACAGGAGGAGCCAGGCAAAGGCTCCTTTTGGAGGATAGACCCATCATCGGAGGGCAAACTCATAGAGCAAGCTTTTAGGAAACGAAGACCACGCGGTGTGCCCTGCTTTAGGACCCCACATGGACCTCTTTCGTCCAGGTCTGTCTCTTTATAACACCATATATGTACTTAAAAATATCTCGTATTCAGTATGATAAGAATAGCTCTAAGAAGTAAGTTAATTACTATTACTAATTAAATTAATTGTATAACCTAGTTCACAAAACACATTTTCCTACAATACGTCTTAAGGCAGCTTGTTAGGACAGCTAGTAGACCCAAATGTTTGTTATGTTGTTGGTATGTTAAATGACTAAACTTGTCAACAACAGGGTCTAAAATTGTACTGCTACTGTTCTTTTTATGAATCGGTTACACTGCAGTGATATTGAAATGGGTGCACTGATGATGGTAAGAAGACAGTCTGCTATTAGTTGGGCAGTTGGTGGCTAGTGGTTAAGGAAACAGACTTGGGTCCGCAAAGTTACCGCTGAGGTGCACTGAGCATGGTATCGTCCCCACACACTGCTCCCTGGGTGCTCAAAAGCTCTCCACTGCTCACTTTGGGAATGGATTAAATGCAGAGGTGACATTTTGTTTTTTTGCTGTGGTGTGAACCACAATGTCACAGTGACAAAAAATTAAATTTAGTCTTTGATCTTATAATTCCAAGCACTCAACATATGTGTGACATTTCAAGTTATGATAACTTTGTTTATAAAGTTTATCAACAACAACTCTTTGCGGTACAAGTACCTTTTGAAGTAGGTTTGCATTTCTAAAAGATTGGTGACCCCAATTTAGTTTTTTTAGAGATAACCTTGAAGAAATACTTAGGATGATCTTGCCAAAAGTGGGGGCTGAGGAGGAAAACATAGGCAAGTATCTACAATCAGTATAGGCTATATACTTCCAATGCAAGTAAAACAGAAAAAATATTATTGTATACCAAATGACATCCCAGACTCTGCAATTGCTTTGAAAATGGTAGGACGCACGGTCTTTTACTGCAAAGATACAGTATATCCAGAATCTGCTTTTGGTCAAGGCATTGCTAATTACAAAAGGCGAGGCAAGGATGGCCTGGCCATGAAAAGAAAGCAGGTCAAAAGTTTGCCAGATTCTCCAACCATTTTGTTTTCTCCTTTGCCTTATTTTTTAGTAAAGATTTAGTAAAGTACGTTTATTTAGTAAAGAGATGCCCAATAAGTGATCAGGATTTACCAATAATCTCTAGATCTTCTCATTTCGACTTGTCCATTTTTCAGAGGTTGCCACAGCAAATCTAAATTTTCCTTTTCACCCTATTCTCTGTATCTTCTACCCTAACTCAAATTATCTGCATGTCCTCCCTCACTGCATCCATAATTCTCCTCCTTGGCCTTCCTCTCCGTCTCCTACCTGGTAGGTCCATCTCTTCATTCTTCTATCAATGTTTCCACTGTCCCTCCTGTAAACACGGGTTCATTCTGAGTTCTTTAGCTTTTTCTCCACATTTTTCTGTTTCTCTAATGACCTCGTTCTTGATCCTGTCCATCCTTGTCTCTCTAAAAGAGAATCTTAGCATATTTAACTCTGCCACCTCCAGTTTTTTCTCCTTTCTTCTGCCTATTGCTGGTTTCTCTAATCCATACATCATGGCTGGTCTAAAAACTGTCCTTTGTCCTTGTAAACCTTTCCCTTAGCTGACACTCTTCTATCACAGATCACTCCTTTTATCCAGTTTTTTCATCTTGCCTCTACTCTTTTCTTCTCTACTCTTCTATAGTCCCTGTGGCTCTGAACCTTTAGATAGAAAGAACTTTAGTAACCCCTCTGTTCTTGTCTATTCTGTCATTGCCCCACCTCTTCTTTGCCAATCTCTTCTTCTGAACACTCCCCTGAACCTCATCATTTCACCACCAGGTCTCTTTGTCTTCCTTTCTCTGTCCAAAAGACATACCTACCTGTCTCCCTAATCGCTCTAGCCTTAGTTTCTCAATTAGTGCTGGTATTTATATTGTAGTTTCATGACTATAAGTCGCACATAAAAGTCTTAGATCTTCTTCAAAATGTGTGGCGTGCCCCATAGCGCAGTCCGCCCTATGTGTGTTGTTGTTGTTTTTAGACATACCATGAGAATGTTAAGGGGGAGAATGGTAAAGGGGGGAGTGTGGGCGTTGTTTTGCTCCCACTCTTTTTTTAAATAGCACACTTGAATGCTTGTGTGTGTTGTTGTAAAGCAGATGTAGTAGAGGACACCACGAGAACGTTCAGTTGGGAAGTGTGGGCGTTGTTTTGCTCCTGCTCTTCTTTTTTTAAGTAGCACACGTGTATGCTTGTGTGTGTGTGTTGCTGTTGTAAGGCGGACGTAGTAGTGGACACCATGGGAACTTTAAAGGGGGAAGTGTGGGCGTTGATTGTGTATAAAACCCCGGCGCCTTATGTGTGTTAAATATAGAAAGGGCACACACAACTGAGACTGCCTTTTAGTAATGTGCGCCTTATGGTCGTGATTTGAGTGCAGCATTAGAGATGGATCAAATGGAAACAGCTGTTTTGGAGATACAGTAACCTTCACTTTTTTTCCAAAATCAGTTATTTTAACTGAATTGTCAAAACTAATCACATCTTGTTTAAATGGCACAGCATTTTCAAATTTCAGAAAAAAATATGAAATCATTTTATTATTACTTAAACTTATGTTGTAGATCAAAGTTTGCAAACCAATATAAATTGTCAAAAGTAAACATTAGGGTTGAATCAAACATAGTATTAACCATGAATTCAAGTGCAAACACAAAATCCTACATACACAGGAAACATGGCTTTACAAAGTTAATGTAAGATGGCATAATTGATTTATTTACGGGGATGGATCATTGATTCATACAGCGTGTTTTTAGTGAAAGACTGCTTTATTGTTCGCTGGGGATAGTTTTTCTTTTCGCGACTTGCACTCGCACAACTTGATTTAGCTTGGATTTTTTTATGGACCTTCCTTGTATAGACCTCTTGAACCCAAAATGTAACCAAATCATAGACATCTCCAGACACAAAACTTTAACCTGTTGCTCGTCCATCACTCAGCACTACTGACTGAAGTAACATAAATCGCCCAAAAAGATGTAAAGCGGCGCCATGTTGCTTTTTATTCCTCATTATTTTTACTTGGACAGGACAACACAAATAAAATTGTCGTAGGCTATTGAACCATATACATAAGCACATATATTTCGTTGGAACTTTTCTATTGTCCCTACTATAAATATCGTCATATCGCCCGTCACTACTCCCATTTATCTGGAAATTCCTCTCACCAGGCCAGAACTGCCCTTACCTCCTTTGCAAAATCTTCATAACATTCAACTAGTTCTCTACCTTAACTTGTCATTGTACCTACATTCAGAGTTCCAAACTTACAATAAATAAAGTAAAATAAAGTGAACAAAGTAAATTCAGTTTAATGTGACAATATGTTGATAGATGATATAAGTAGATCACTTTATTGTGGTTATAAAGTGGCTATTACTATTACGCTTCCTTCTATCTATCAGGCCCTGAGAAAGTCATTTAGAACTTTTACCAGTTATTTTGCTGTGAGTACACATCCAGTTTGTAAACTTAATATTTTTCATTGACCTGATCTACCATGGAGGAACAGATAAAGGACATGTATTTTAAACCTCTGGTATCTTGTTATGGCCATTCCTTAGGAATAAAATAATTGTAAAGTTCTTTATTCTATTATGAAAGTTCAAAGCTTGCTTAGAGATTAAAGTTTACTGTCAGTACTGAATAAACTTAAGGTATGAAGGCATTGTTTTTCACTGAGCATTAGCATTGAGGACATTTACTGTTCTTTTTACGAGGAAATCCTGGTCGTGCTGTAATATAAATTGTCAGCAGGTAAAATTTGCCTGCAGTTTATTAAAATTGCTGCTTTACAATAAATAGTGTTATTAGTCATTTAAAAAGAGGGGAAAACACATTTGTTAAAAGTTTAGACCAACAATTCTCCCCTTTACCTTAAAAAAGATATTTGATGTGTGTTTGATCAGACTGTGAACGCATATTTTTGTTGTTGTCTTAGGAGTGCACCAGCTTCACCCAACCACGCAGGGGTGCTCTCTGCTCACTCAAGTGGTATCCAGACTCCAGACAGCCTGTCACGGGAGGGTTCCCCAGTTCCACTTGAATTTGAGGCATCCTCTGCTTCCACTACAGTAACCGCCACAGCAGTGCAGCCCAAACTGGCAGTCATCCAGGAAGCACTTTTTACACAAAACACACCAGGTAGATGGCATCTGACGACTTCATAGGATTTTGTCTCCTCCTTGTCAGCTGTTTTACAACAATCTTCATGTAAATTCTTCCAGGATCACCTGTTAGCAACCAGCCAGTTCTTATTGCAGTCCAGCGACAGTTACCTCAAACCATCAAGCCAGTCACCTACACCATGGCATCCCCAGTGAGCACAAGCTCTTCACAGCCTGCGGTCCAGACGGTACATGTCCTGCAGCAGATCCCTGCGACTTCCTTGAGCCCTGCCAAAGTTATTGCACAACCAGCCACCATTATAAAAGGCAAGCCACAGGAGAATGGAGAGCACACGGAGGTCAAAGGTCAGTGGGGATTAAATCTTATTTTTGATTGCAACAACTTGTCATTTGGAATGTAACAATGTGTTCATACAAATGCATGACAGTCCCTAAAGGATTTTTTTCTTTTTTTTTTTGGCAAAAGAGCTGGTTCGTTTTTTTATTGCAAGGCATATTCTTTTGCAGAAATAGCTTTTTGATCGTCCTGGAACAGGCACGGGCAAACTTTTTGACTCACAGGCAAATGGATGAAGCGATTATGTGTGCTAAAATAAATGACATGTGAAAGCCATGCAAAAAGACTTAATTTATGGTGAAATATTGATCATTGCAGGAAAAAGAGAAAGAAAGAAGTAAAATCACCTTGCAAACCAAGTATATAACTTATACTTGGTTTGCAAGGCAAATTTGTTTACAGACAAATTTGGTGTGTTGGTTTACACAGCTTAACGGGCAACATTTGGCCCCTGGCCCTAGATTGTAAAAATTATAACAAACTAATGCTGCTTACACAAAAAACAGAAGCTTTATAAACAAAACAAAGGAAACTTCAAGGTCAAGTTTTTATATGTATGTAACTGGTCATACCATTAAACTACCATTAAGCGTTTAAAGAGAACGTGGGAACAACGTCTTTCACAAACACAATGTATTTGACAGTTTTTCTGTTTGCAACATCATTTTAGTTGGTAATGTTATTTTGTATAGTTCCTATAAAGAAAAAATCATTAATTTTGGTCAAAATAATGTTGCAAACAAAAGATGTCTCTCAGGTTACATGTATCCATACACATACTACACATATTTTTCAGTATTTTTGGACCTTTACTATTATGTGTGAATGTTATATGCACTTTATGTTGTTACTTGATGTTAGTAATTTCACCTATCAGCAGGAGATCAGAAATTGCTTCATGAACAGACAGACAGACAGAACTTTCTTTATCCCTTGGAAGTATCCTTTGGAAAATTGGAAAAAAAAAATATGGAAAATGATTCCTTAATCTTTCTACTCCCATAATAAATGTCTTCGAGTATCACAATCGTTGTTGCTAATCATGAAGAGAAGGTTGTTATGGTTGAGATTTTATTGATAATTTTTTAATTGATATTTTTTTTGTCCTTTTTTCTAGTTAAAGTGGAGACAGTTCCAACCATCGCATCTATTACTGGCCCCAGTCGCATTATTCAGAACTCCCAGTCAGCCACAACCATGCAGACTGTTACCATAGTACAGCAGGCCCCTATGGGCCAACACCAGCTGCCAATTAGGGCTATAACACAGAATGGCAATCACAGTATCACCACTGCCATCACAGGAACTGCCACTCCAGGTAGGACTAATAGCATATGCATTTTTGAAAGCTCTGCACTTTGTGCAAGCGATTTTGATTCACTTGTTTAATCCAGATAAATCAATGTTTCCTAAATATGATGAATAGCTTTTTTATAGCACTGCAGACTTGGATCTGCAAGTGTTTATGTTTGAGTAAACCAGCTGCCATGTTATCACAGAGGTGCTAACATGTAACACTGCACATAATGTGTGTTACATTGACAACTAGCATGTTTTTCGGGCTACAAGTTTTACTTGTTTCATTCTTTAATTGCAAAAAGCCATCACAGTCATTAGTGACTGTGTGGACAGAGATACTACAGCAATAGTGTGATTCCATTAATTTTTTGGTGAGTGCAACCTTTATCCTAGAGCAACTTATAGTTCAAGGATACAAATATTAGAGAAAGACAAATATCAGCAGATTGACACATCTTTTAAACCTGCCCTTATTTGAACAGAACTCTGAGGTTCATGGGAAATTAAAGATTTACTCATTTTACACACCGCAAAGGAGAACGACACAAATATCCCTAAAAAGACATTAAAATTATATTGTTGACATGTTTTATTGGTGTCACTAAATAAGAAATGAATGACACAGAAATGTACATTATTGGCACCTCACTCTATTAAAATAAACGAAGTTTAAATTTAAAGAAATCTGTATGTTCATTGGATGTTTCAAATACCAAACTGGGATTTTTGAAATGTTTAATGTGGCTGTGATCGTTCTTACCTTTTTCTTCTCAGCTCCTGCCATGGCCAACCCCCTTCATCTGCTGGCCGACCATGCTTCTGCATCTGCCTCCCTCCCTACAAAACGTCAGAATGGCGAGCAGTCCAGTGAGCAGACAGATGCCAAACGCATCAAAATAGACAGCAGTGGTGATGTGGCCCCAGCTAACATTACCTCACAGCCAGATTCCACGGCAATAGTGACAATAAATGACAAGGACAGTCATACCAACTAATTAGCAACCGAACAACACACACCATGTGAACACATCTGCCACTCTTAATCTACACTTTCACCTCTGTTTTCCTCTCTCCTCCTCCTTCTTTCATTCTGTTTATTTTCATTTCTCCAGATGTGCCAAATGGAGAGGATTTTTTTTTCAGTTTTACTTTTTTTCATCTGGAGCCTCAAAAGGAAAAAAAAAAATCATAAATAACATTCAACCCTTGAACTTGTTTCATGTGAACAAAATAACCAAATGGTCAAACATGAACATAACGGTGACACCTCACTCTTTCTTCTATTCTGAGCCACTAATGCAGGCAAGTGACTTAACCAAGACCACAGAAAGCCTTAGCAATGACCAACACTTCACAGCTGACCTTAGACCCATGTATGTTGCAGCAGAAGAACTTTGTCTGGCTGACGACTGGATACCACCGTTTTTTTTTAAGTGGACTCTAGAGCAACGGCCATTGTATTGTAAGTCCAAACCTAATTAAGCAATGAGTGTGACCAGCAAAATGGTAAAAAATAGTAATAATAATATTAATAATTATTGTATTACTATGATGTGTGTTCGGAATAAGAACACTGAGCCAATATTCGTGAAAAACTGGCAGCTAGCCTTGACTCATACTGACTTTTCTTACAGCTGTTTGTAGGTATTCAGTATTTGGTTGTTAATCATTAAGTGGTGTAGGAGTCTGTTAAAAATTTCCACATGAGAAAAGATTTATGGTTGTGGTTTAAATCTGTCATGGCAACATTTCCATTTTACTTGCTGAGTTGTGAGAAATGTAAGGACCAGGGGAAGTTAAAGAAATTGTTTTTTGTTCTTCATAAATCTCCAAAGGTTTAATTGAAATTTGTTATTTCCTATAAAAAAAACTTTTTTAAGAGTCACAAAATGTATCTCTCCATGCCCCATGTAAACATGGACTTATTTTCTTCTATTTATATAATTTTTGTTTTTTGTACACAATGTCATTTATTGACAAATGAAAAAACATTTATAGCAATGAAATGTGAAGTTGAACGCATTTAGGACTTATCAGACAGTGAATCTGTAAACTTCCGCCACCTGTTGTGTAGCTTGTCCACTGGGTGTTCTCCTTTTCCTTCAGTAATGTACTTCACCCACAGTAACTGTATCGTAGAAACAGGACAGAAAATGCAGTTACATCTTCAAAGATGCAAAAAGTAGTCACATAAGGATTATGTATGAGAGCAAAACATGTCAGGCATGACAAATTAGTTATTTTCTTGAGATTTTTACAATATGGTGACGCCAGACCAGATTTTTATTTTATTTTTTTTTAACTGGCAAGTAATTTATAGCCCACAAAGTTTACTTCTTTTTCTTTTCAGGTGGATAATTTTACAAAAAAAGCCAAAAAAAGTTCCACAGCCTAATTCCTGTTTACTGTTGTGGAACCACACAATAGTATTTTTACTTTTGTCTTGAAACTTGCCAGAAAATGTGATGTGAAGTTATTTAAAACAGTAAGGGAGGTGTGTGCTGCAAGAACTATGCCAGTTCATCTACCTTCTTTTTGACACATCTGTCACACAGGGTAAAAAAAACTCCATTGTTTTCATGTAGTCCATTCATTCCTGGTTTCTTGTACAAGTTCTTGAGGGTTAAATGTATCTTGATTCCTACTTTTATTGCCTTTTCATTGTTAACTGTTATCTGTTGCAGTGTTGCGTTTCCATCTCATTCATTCAAATAGATCCGTATGGGAATAGATGTTTTTAAATACTTGCACATTAAAACAAATCTAAGTATATAAATAATCCACGTGTTTCCAGATGTTTACCATTGCATGTATCTAACAGAAGTTTCAAACTGTAAGTGAACATAAAAGAGAAAAAAAATTTCCTGCTTTGTCCAAGATCCAACCTACACATGATAAAAATGTTTAGACCTTACCTTAAATTCCTCTCATTTTTTTTTTTAATATTTCAATTTAACTTTTGCTCTGCCTTTGTTGACTTGGTGTTGGCACATTCACTCTCTTTCACTGTTTATTTTGATATTTTTAAATTGCTCTGGTAGCCTATTACACTTTAAATTGTTATTGTTTCAGATAGTAGTTAAAACTGTTTTATATCCTGTTTCAGTGGGTAAAAGGCCTTTTTATCGGATGACCTGCAACCTTAATCCTAACAAGAAAAACAAGTTCTCATTTGCCCACTTATGGGCAGTAAAAAATGATATGGTTGCAATTTAATTTGTATTTTTGCACAATATGGCTGCACATTACATGAATAATAAGGACCGTTATTTTACTCTGTGTATATTTGAAATTATACAAAAGTTAAATATGAATGTTACTGAGTTTTAAATTAAAAATGTGTGTTCAACACAATGTGAGGAAATTGTTTGAATGAAACACATTCAGTATTGAAGTATTATATTTCTTTGGAACTTATAAAAATAGTTCATAGATAAAACCATGTTTATTGTGGCTGATTTTGTCACATGCAATCTCTCAATGTATCAATTTTCATATTTATTTACAGTCCAACAATGTCCCTGTGAGCCATTAGTTATGTGCAATCCCTGTTTAACTCTTTCTTCTTTCAAACAAAAAGTTGAGATCATCTTAAAAAAATCAAATGATAAGCGGATTTTTAGGATGTTAATACTATAAATGTTATCAAGGAATTATGCGGAAGAGTTTTTATTTGTGTAGAAATTGTAATTACAACAAAGTAATCCATCCAAAAAGAAGGAACTTTTATTCCCATATAGCCTGACTTTTCGGATATCTACACTATAAACTTTGTAGTAATTGTTTAAAAATTATTGAAAAAAAGTTTTCAATAAAAATGCAAATTAATCAGACAACCGTCTGCACTGATTCTTCTGGCAATAGTTGCACAATGCAATGCAAATCGCACATTACTTGCACTAAGCGTGTTTGACATATTTTCAGTGTTTAAGTGGCTCTAGCCAAAAACATGCATAATGAAGAAGGAAAATTATATATCGTAATTTGCTCTATAGTGTAAATCGCACTAGTGTCCTCTAGCGCATGGATTCTGAACCATTGGGCCCCGGCCCAAAGTTGGGCCGCAAGCACCCCCTTGAGGGCCGTGAAAATACTAAACTGCGATTATTAAGGGCCCCAGGTCACTCGACACTGAAAAAATTGGGCCTCGGTGCCAAAAAGGTTAAGAATCCCTGCTCTAGCGGGTGTAGGAGCATGGACACTTTTAGTAGTTTTAACTGGTAAAAGAGCCTGACATATCTTTTTGCGGCTGTCAGTGTGCGAATATCGAACATGAAGTTATATATTTCTATACACCTGCACCTGATTATAAGTTGAAAACACGGTAAATAATGTACTCAACCATATGTTTTTCAAGCATACCTGAATACAGTTTTTTTTATGATTTGTAAGAGAAAAGAGAAAAACTAATATTCTGCCCAGACCCGT